>VZSZ01004489.1:1501904-1736466 GCA_013398815.1 Ibidorhyncha struthersii | reverse complement strand
AACCAAACAAATCACACACACCCCAGCCAACACCGAGATGGGGTGCAGGAGCCACTTGCAAGTGAGTGACCCCACAGAGCAGGCTGCATCACATTATCTTTCGTTCTTGGCCCATGAGGTGGGAGAGCTGCACAGCAGCTGTGGGCTTCCACACACTTGGTTGGGAGTTGAAGCACAAACTACTTCTTGCCTTCACCGTGATACAGGAGAGAACAGAAACTGATCTGATGGAAATTAGTGCATGCACAACGTGACTGGAAATACTATGGGAAGGACAAAATTGTAAAAGCCACAGAGCACAATTTTTCCAGATGAGAGGAATGAAGAGGTATAAAACACGAATTTGTAGGAAGAAGGACATAAGTTATGCTTCTCATGCAACAGTTTGTACATATATATATATGCCTGCCCACTTCATGTTGTACAAATTTTAGTCTTCAGATTATTTTTGGATTTTAATGTGTTTGTTGAGAGCTTTCATTTGTACCATACAGAGTCTATAGACTGCTTCTGACTCCATTTCAGTAGCCTTACAGGTAATTTTTCAATGGAAAGTTTGCCAAACAATCTGCATTCATGAGGCTGTTGATAGTTTTGAAATCAATACTACTACAGCAAGCTATCTTCCTATCTTGAAAGCTTTGTAGCAGTTATGGTTGGAACTCCGTTTTGTGGGATTAAAGATGAAACTAGAAGTTGTGATCTTCAGCCAGCATAAATCATTACCTATACAGCAGTGGCAAAAAGTTTTAACTGCCAAGAATAGCTCAGAGATCCTTTCTCAATTTCCACGCAGCTCCATTTTGCCAAGGTAAGGAATTTAGAGGCAAAAGCAATGGACCTTTCACTCTGATCTTCCATCAGATGTGAAATTACTGCTCCTGTTCCACTTAGGGAAGCATCATAAGGTAGCTTTATAGACAAAGGTGTGCATGAAGTCTCTCACACAATATGAGCACCATTACTCACGAGAAGTCCCAGAATGCCATGGGAATCAATGTGTTTCTATTCATTCTGCAACAGTTCATTCTGCAGATCGAATACTGTTACTGCCATAGGCAGAAACCTACAGAAATAACTGACTACCTGCAAAGAGGGGTACACATAGGGAACATTTGAAGGTTAAGGTTCCTAAAGATAAGCCACAAGGCTTAGGTGAAACTCTGCCAGCCATAATACAGTTGCATCTTTAAAAATTCAGATTTTCCTTATTCCCTTCAAATTCTTCATAATTTCTCAGCAGTGCTATTTGAGGTGCTCTATAGCACTAACTACCACATAACACCAAGTGCTAGGAATGTCATAAAACATTTGTTTTATTGTTCAGTGGTAAAAAAAAAAAGTGACTACCAATGGCATTGATAGGATTAGCTGGTGATATTACAACTGTCTTTGAAGAGGTATTTCTTGCTGTCAACTTCAATCCCCAATTTTATAGACATATTTCTCTAGGTAGACTTGGGAGCTTAACATCAACTAATGGAACAAGCTCATCCACTGTTTCAGTTAAAAGTTACTAAATTGCAAGTATGAGTTAACATTGAATTCAGTTTGGACCTATAGAGCCTCAACTGTTTTTATCATAGCTAGTGGAAATGTGTTGTAGTGTTCCACCCTCATCATATCATGATTTCTGCAAAGGGCTTGTGTTACGCATTTTTCTTTTGCTTTCCTAAGTACTGAAGCAGCCTAGCAACCTGTATGACTGGTCTCTCCTGAGCAACAGAATTTTACGATCCTAATATTGTCCTAAAAACTGTGGGGAAACTGTGGAAGAGTCCAGCTAATTTCCACTGTGTCACATATGACCCTCCTCCCAACACCACTGAAAGCTTGAAGGAGTGTTAAGCTCTATCAGTCCATCTAGATCACATTCCCAGCCACCGCCTATCATGTATTAAATGTCCTCCTCCCTTCATAGGATGCTACAGAAAAATACAGTATTTATAGTTACACATTACCTTCACTGCAAAAATGCTTAGAAGATGCAGACTTTTCTTCTGTGCATTTAAAGCATCAAGTCTTATTGCTGTTCTTCTCTGGTGTACGAGAATACGGTCAAAAATACATTTCAGATTCTACTCCCTCCGTTTCTAACAAAATCCAATAATGTTTTGGGTTTTGTATTCTAACTTAAATTGCTGTAAAGATACTAGTGCTTTTCCAACAGACTACAGCAGACTACAATAGACATTGTTCTCTGCAGCATCACAGCTCTGAATGCATTTTATATTGCCTTTGTAAAAGGTAATAGGTTTGGAAGCGACCTGCACGTTTTCTCTGTATATCCCAACTTTTTTTAGTTACTTCAGATCAGCACTCATTTGCATGATAGGACAGAGACAAGACATGCTGCTTTGCTTGTCTAGTTTGAGCTTTCTGCTTAGGACACCATTTAGTAGTTACACAGGTGGCCTACAGTGTCCTCCACTGACCTGCTGCTCTCCCATGTGCTGCTTTGGAACAATTGCTCCAGTCAATAAGCATTTTTGGACTGTTTCATTTTTGCATATAATACACTATCTAGTCTCTTAACACATCATTTAAACTTCTTCTGAACTGACAAATTCAAGAATTGCCTCATTTTCTCTTTTGATCCTCTTTATAAAAGTAGATACAGTCAGCAGATACCAGAAAGGTAATTTCGTAGACTTTCCACAATCTCAGCAAATGTTTTGTCTGCTGATTTAATAACAGCTGTTAAGCTAATACAGCCCTCATTACACTCTGTAAGTGTCACCTTTTTCTCATCACTGATATCATTTGTGATAATACATTGTTCCAATTTCCTGACATAGACCAGTTGTCTATTGAGCTATCAAACAACCATGCTTTCTCTGGTCTCTGTGAACTCCCTTCTATCCTTGCATAGCGTTTGCCATCCTCATGCTGCAAACCTCAAGCTCTCTGTATCTCTTCCCTACTTCTGTGTTCTTGACTCAGGCTCTCACATACATTTGCGGTGTTTTCTCTCTCCACATTAAGAGGAAATCACAGACAAACAGATTCCAAAACCTGTTTGTAGTAATTCCAGATAAATATAAAGTGACTAGATACACAGAGATGCTGCATAATAATCTAGTGTCTTCTACCAAGGAAATAAAACTGTTAGAAATTTATAGGTTATTTAAAGGGGTACTAAAAAAGAATAGCTTAACTGGGATTGAAAGAACCAGTGATCACTTATAAATCAAATTCACTTTCATTCAGCATCTGTAATTACTCTGAAAAACACAGGACTATAAGGAGTACTATATTTGAGAGACCAACCACATACCCTCAGAAAACTTACAGATTACATTTCACAAAAGCTGGCTTGGAAGTGTGGTTACTAAAGGTTTAAACTGGTCAAACCTATCAGCAATGGGAAATGCTTACTTAAAAGAATCGGGCCTTTCTGATCTGTGTTGGGAATATGGCAAGTGATCTTGGTAGAAGGCTAGAAAAAGTACTTAACTATCAATAAAGAAATTACCAAGAAACAAAAGTTATATTTATGAAAGTTTTCCTTCCATCCATAGTCACCCATAATGATTTCTTTCAGACTGTCTAAAAGTATTAATAGAAAATTTACTGAAACATGTACTGCTGATTCAGCTTGCTTAGAAATTACACTATTACCCTATCCCCTTAAACAAACAAGGCTTGCTAAGAAGTTTTATGTTCAAAACAGTCCTCATAAGAGCTTTAAATTTAGATTTTATGTCAAAAATTAATAGCTATTTTAATTAAAAAAAAAAAAACAAGACCGCTGCCTTGAGAGAATCTCAGCTTGTTTTAGAAAACCAAGACATAGGAAGAATTAGGAATCTAAAATACTGACGCAGCCCTTCACAAAAGTCTCTTTTGAGGGAATTGGATAAAAAACCCTGTTTATTAAAACTGCACTTTATGTGAGGTTTAAAGGTTCTCCAATTACAAAAAGGAGTCACTCCCAGTAAATAAATCAGGTTTTTAGAATAGTGGTAAATCTGGGTTTAAAATTTGGGATTGACTGAGTGAACAAACGAAAACTTCATAGCACAAGATTTTTATGCTGTAAAAATTTATCTGAGAAAAAAATTAGGGTGAAAGGCTAAATGGATCAAGTTGTCAGAAGGATTATTTATCTCCTGGTCTCAGAAAGGAATTAAGGCTAGAAAACACAGAGTGTTAGCAAGGGAATTGTGAGCATGATGCAACAAACCACTAGAAGGAAATGCAAGTTAGAGGAAGAGGGAAGTCCTGAGATTAGGCAACAGCTTGTGTCAGATAACAGAAATGAAATGTCTTATTGAAGGTCTGGTAAAGGAGCATTAGAGGACAGCGGAATGCAGCAACCAGGAAGTACCATGACAAGGTCAGTGACAAATAGAGAGAAAACATTTATAAGGGTCACAAGAATAGCTCCCCCACCTCAGCTTGTATGCCAGAATAGCAGGAAGAAACATGAACAACATAATGCCATTCTCTTAACAGAGGGCATCTACCCCAGCCCCACGCCAGGTTGAGGATGCATAGAACCAAGAGGGCAATACCAGTATTCAGTGCCACAAAGTCATGAGTTGAGAATAAACCTACCCTTGCACTCACAGCTGCTGTACAACACTGGCCTGTCTGTCTGACTTGGGAGGAGCTAAAAATGAAAAGTTTTGTTTCTACCCTAATATATCCCTGCTTGCAGACTGTTAACAGAGTTGACAATACCCTTTGACCATTTGCAAAGTTGCAAACTGTGGAATAGGGTGTTTTCCAGCAAAGAATAGGTGGTACCCAAAAAGATAACAAGACGTCGGTTCTCCTAACAGTAGTTCCAAGCTGTAGAACACCCAGGCATAAAACTACTGTCTTTGCTCAGTGTGCCCAAGAAAGCAGAAAGATACTGCATTTCCTGAGAACTTTTAAAAGGAGAGATACGCCACTGAACACCTCTCCAAAGACAGCTTCCTCCAAGCTGAAATTCCAGAAGCTATCCACTGTGTTTCCATACTTATGCCTGCATTTATTTAAGAAAAAAAAAAATCTCTATTCACAACCATGGTAAAGAAAAAAAAAGAAAAATGGGACTTTGTCAATTACAGAGAGCTTGACAGAACCAAAGCAATTCCTTTGAACAGACTACAGATGATTACGCAGAGAGAAGATGACAGGAAACGTATTCAAAGAAGAATCAGAGGAAAGACAAACAAATGCAGTACAAGGTATCCTCCAGGAAGAACTGGACTGAGGCCAATGAGAGCATTAATTGACATCCCTTTTCTTCTTCAGGATTAAAAAAAGCATCCATGTCACGCTGACATTGCTTCTCAGTGTATCCATTAAGCCACTTACCAGCTAATTCAACATCTTCATAGAGATAAAAATTCTAAGGCTTAGACCAACAGCAGAAAAATTAACAATGAACATTTTATCCTAGTACTGTCTTGAATTAAGATGTTCAGACCTTCTGTTCCATCCATACACCTGCAAAGATTTGTGTGAATGGAAGTTTTCTCATAAATCATTCTGCAACCTGACTTGCACGTTTACCCAAAATTAAGTGGAACTTCTGTGTTCCCTAGGAAATGTTGTAGTTAACTAGCAATTATCCAGTTAGAAACAAAGACCATCACACCAGGGGATACAATCCCAGCCAGGTAGCTACACACAAAGCAGGCAGCATATGATGAAGTGTTTACAATTCACAGGTAACTGCAAATACTCTCAGAAATGAAAAAAAAAAGTTTTAGATAAACAGAAAACAGTAAGAACAGAATACTTCTGTTGACTAACATAAAGGCAGAACGTTTTACTTATTCTTCAGCTTTGTTTCAGTACTAAGAAAACAAGGTTATACTATTTGCAACAGTTAGAAATCCCTTATGCCCTGCAGATTGCAGCAAAATGTGCGCTTGTCTGTGGATTGCAAAGGAAATCTTTGTTTTCTCTGTCTCCACCATTTCCTACCACTTCTGATTGTCCAGTCCACAATGTTATCAGAAAACACTTTAGCCAAACAAGCACATCTTAGTATTATTCTATTTTCTGTCATTTGCTGATCTTGCTTCTGGGCCACCATGGTTAATCTGTAATGGCAAACAACAGCCATGACATTTTAAGGCACTGAAGAAAACCTGAAGATGGAAAATCACAAAAGATTATTTTAAAGGTAAACCTAGAACTTCATATTTAGGACAAGTTGCCTGTCATATTGAAATACAGAAAGCAGAAACTTCCATATAGCAAGAACTGACTTACTGTATTTTTCATATAAAAATTAGTATTTTGATTCCCAGAAGTTAAAATTAAATGGAATCTGTCTTCCTGACATTTCAGTCCATTTTATCTACTTTTTTCCTAATGTAAAAGTAGTTAAGGTACCAGTCACTGAATGAGACAAGAGCAAACATACCCAAAAAAGGAACAATAGAGAGAAACTATGATATTTATAAAGTGATTAGCTTGGGCAGGAGGGAAGTAAGGATGGAATATAGACAGTGAGATCCATTTCACTTAAGCCTTACACAAAGGGCCCATAAAGGAAGGAAGGAATTACAAAGACATGGTTTATTGACTGCTCACCACCGAGCCAGAGTTTTCCCTTATAAATTCTTTCTTAGAAGGTTAATTAAAAAAGGGTTAGGGCCCCGGTCTGAAAACCCTTTATTCACTAGCTTAATCCTTATTCGCACAAGGGATTCCATTGATTTCAGTGGATGAGGGGTCGCTCACGTGGCTTAAGGTTTGCAGAACTGGACCCTGTGGTTTTGAGGCATTGAAAAATGGGAATCCTTTCAGATAATAATACACACAGCCTAAGTACAGCAGCACGGCTTAGCTTGAGTACAGAAGCAACATGGAGCTCCCTGTACTATTGGCTAATTTTAATTATAGGAGACATAATAAATAGATAGCAGCTGCATTAAAAAACTGCTTGTACAAACATGAGACAGAAGAAGATCATTAGATAATTCAGACTTTGGTTTAGTACCCAGAACATACATTAGCATGCCAAAGTAACAGCCCATTGTCAAGAACGCCTCTCAAGTTTCTGTGTCAGCACTAGCCACATCCCTGCCAAGCTCGGGGCTTAAAGTGCAAGCATGGGGCACTGGCGGGCACCACAGCACACCTCACGGCTGCAGAGGACAGAGACCAAAGGCATCAGCTTCCCATGAATTCACCAGGAATTGCCATAACACCAGGATCAGCAGCAAATATAGAATCATAGAATCGTTAAGCTTGGAAGGGACCTTTACAATCATCGAGTCCAACCATTAACCTAAACCTGACAAAACCGCTTCTAAACCATATCCTCAAGTACCATGTCTACCCTTTTTTTAAACACCTCCAGGGACGGCGAATCCACCACCTCCCTGGGCAGCCTATTCCAATGCTGGATAACCCTTTCAGTGAAAAAACTTTTCCCAAGATCCAACCTAAACCTCCCCTGGCTTAACTTGAACCCATAATATAGTTGGAGCCCTCTGCAAATAAACCTGGTCTTTAATTCTTATCTAATATCCTAGTCATAGCCTAGTCTTCCCCCCGCAACTTGCTGCTTTTCCTTGCCTTGCTCTGCTTCTCTGTCCCTTTACAGATGCCAACTACAAAATGTAAAAAAAAAAAAAATTATAATCTCATGCAAACCTTTGATATGTACAAAAGTACCATGCAAGGATGAAGTTAGGTCTGCAGCATAACATACACTTAAAAAAATCCAGTTTAATCCTACATCTCCTAAATTCTGTTTGTTTGAATTCACAACCTCATTTTAAGAGTTTTGCAGTGTAATTCTAATTCCTAGTGCATATTTACTTCAGTGTAACTTTGCTTTTGAACGTATAGCAGGGTCCTACTTCATAACTGATGATCCTAAAGATGGACAGCAGTAGTGACAGTGAGACCACTGCTATCCACTAGGCAGGACCAGCAGGAGTCACAAGTCAGTCCCTGTGTACTTCCCCCAAAGGGCAAAAATAAAGGGAGCAGATGAAAAATTGAGTAAGGAGGGATTAGATGACACCACTGTTCATTATGTACATGGTCAATAAGGCTGTTACATATATCATTACTAGAAAGGGCTGTAACTTAAATACTTTGTGGATGTGTGAGATATGAGACTACACTTCTTAGGAAAATTAGAAGAAATTACCAAAGAAGGAATGCTGTATTTTACACACTGGCACTTCTAGTAAGATTAGAATTTTGCAAGAACCCAAGTGATTCATTAAATGAAAACTATTTTCATAGGACTAAGGCCTCACATAAAACAAGTGCCTTACAAATATCAGCTTAATCTATGCTACACCCAGAAACATACTATGATACTTGTTTTTACAAATTCTTTAAAGTTACAGGGATAGGAAATCACCTGCAGCGTTAACAAGATGAGTCTGCAGACAACTATATAGAGAAAAGCTCTAGAACTCCCAAGTGTAACCTACCTATTTAACACACACACAAGAAACAGAGACACCATTCCCATCTGGGATAATACAGGAGTATCAGGGATACAGGCCGCTTAAACCAATACAATAAAAATAAAACCAAAAAAATAAAACCCAAAAAATAACCATATAATAACATAGTTTTCCTTCAGACCTCCTCAAACTTAAGTATAGCAACAACAAAAAGGGGAAGAAAAGAATCACTCTGTGGTCCAAGAAGGGTGCTGCAGGGCACAGCTTGAGGTAGGAAATCTTATCGTACCTTTTGCAGCCTGCTCTGAGGAACACCACTTCAAACATAGAAGGATGATCAATAAATCCTCATGAAAGGAGAAAGCCAAAAGCGCTCAAAGCTTTCACATCCCTGTAGCTAGCATTACACCCGTCCTTTAGCAGCAGGGCACTCCTCAAGGACAGCAGCCAGCCCCAACAAACTACCACTGCCACCCAGCTCACTGCAGTACCGACCCAGGACACCTCCCTACTCCTAACAAGGAACACTTGTGGGCACTTTACAGCATGCATATAAGGAGAGAGACACAGGTGTTGGCCCTTTCCTAATACATGACCTCAGCTTAAGGTAATCTGCGGGTGAGTGACATCCTGAATCAGAGGTTCCAGGTGTTTGATAGCCCTGGTTGAATTCACTCACCCAACAGCTTTGTCTATTCACTTCTTGAACTCAACAAGCCTTCAGCAACCACAGTACCTGTTAGCAATGAGTTCCACAGTTTAATTAAGCTTTGTGAAAACAATTACTTCCTCCTGGGTTGCTTGGGTTTTGTTGTTTTGGTTTGGGTTTTTTTTGTTCTGCCTACCTGAAAAGTTTACGAGGTGCCCCATATCATGAGAACCAGGAGTAGTACAGCTACAGTAAGTGCAGAGAAGGGCAAGAAAGCTATTGTGTAGGGAGTTCCTCGTACCTTCTGGGGGGGGAAGGAGCTTCCTCCCAGGAAAGAAGCTACTGGCAGGCACAGAATAAAAGATTATAAAACTATAGCACAGCACAAAGAAGATGAATAGGGAATGATAGCTTGTTTTTCCTCTTGAGATTAAGGTCAGGCTAGGGAGGCTATATTATTTTATGTGCACAACTGTTGGCACACAATAGCAAGTATACTGTCCTCTTTCTAAAGCCATGTTTTAGGAAAAAGTGTGATTAACTACTTAGATTTTATAGCTCCAAGAACAATCAAATGCTAGGAATATCATTTATGATAAAAAAATGGGGGTGTATATCTGTCCAAAGAGAAGGTTTAGATGTGACAAGCTCAGGTTTTAAGAACCTATGCAAGAGCCAGCAGGTGGATGGGAAATGTTTTCATTCTAAAGAAAAATGCTTGTAGTCAAAATTCAGCATTTTCAGATTGAGAAATAACGTGCAAATTTTTATCAGTGACAGCACCTAATACCCAGGATAACTATGTGGATTTATTACTGGTTAAATGTTAAGTAGAAACTTTTTTTTTTTTTTTAAACAGGCAGACTTTGATTCAAGTATTATTATTAAACCAGTATCAGGAACTAGAGCAAAGAAATTTTATGGTCTGTGTTACAGAAGAGGCCAGAGCAGACAATAATCCTTTCTGTCCTTAAAATATATGATGGCTTGCTTTTTCTGTGAATGTATTAAAGCAACCTCAGTTCCCAACATGTACATTCACCAATGACAAATCTCCAGCGGAAAAATGTTGATAGCTGCACAGGTGTTAGAATAAAAAATGGCAAAATCTGTTTTCTAGCTGGGAACAGAAGGTGGATTATGTTGGAGATATGTTTGATAGTTATGAACACCAGATACAAGACGGTGTCAGTTAAAGACAACTTGAGCAGATGGATGGCAGAGTGTGTGCACTATGAAGTGATGTTAATTGAACGGCATGGGATTATGTTTAAAAATCTTAAAACAAATAATTGGAAAACAATTAAAGAAGCAACTACAATCTGCAAATTCCAGGGTTGCCAGCTGGCCCAGAAGGTAGGATTGAAGCTAGATGAAACACAACATTGTTTTTTTTCCTGATTTTCACACAAGAAAGCTCAAGATAGAATGTTTTGAGTATTTCTCCAGGACAATAAGCGACTGTTTTTGATGCAAAATAGCTTTTTGTTTTGTAATAGTTTTCACACTGGCAGAATCTCAAACTATTTTTATTTAGAACATCACCATTTCTGTAAGCAAAACATCAGACTGGCAGAGCAGAATTTCCTTAACATTTCGTCAGTATAATTCGAATGAATGGGCTGCAGGGATAGGGGCTGCTGTCACTTCTCTGGAAAGAGCTCTGACGCAGTGCTGTGAGGATGACAGTCGTGGTACCATATCTGTTATTCCTGCTGTAAAGACCACTGGTTTACATGTGCAGTGGGAGCAGTCTGGATTCACTGCACACATGGTGTAGAGTTGAGTTTCACAATACAGGTGGCCAGAAACGGCACACACATAGTAATGCTGACCCCGAGTTTTCAGTCAAAATAGCCAAACAGGAGCGTGGTTTCCCCTTTTGTGTTCTTCTTATTGAAACCAGTGTAAAGTCAAACCATGTACCTTTTCCGTGTGCTTATCTTCTTCCTCAACCTCTCTTTTCCTCCCTCAGTCAATTCTGGAAAGAAATAGTGTCTTTTACTAATAAAATGAGATATAAAATTAGAAAAGGGGCCAGATGTTCAGCAGTCCTAGGATAGTAAGTTCAGCTTTACAGAGTATTCCCTCCATGGTGCTGTGGTCAGGACCTGCCCTCTGTGATAATTTCTGAACTAGAATCCCAGAGCATCTTGAAATTCTTGGAAAGCTCAGTTGATTTGTCTGCCTTTCTGAGGCTGGGACCAGGTCCTAGTTTGTGCCAAGCAAAAACGTGAGGGAAACAGCACTGTGTTGTTGTGGTCCTTTTGATTGCAGAGCATGTTGCAGTTTAGAAAAGACCTTGGGATAGCCATGGGCCACTGCAGAGGCTGGAGATGCTCTGTCCCATTTATGTGACAGCCTTGGCAGCCATGGAAACCTTCCGTCTGCAAAACATTTAGAGGTACAAGGCACTCCAGCTCTGACACTATGATTAGTACTGTTTTGTATTGAGATGCTAAACCCAGACAGACTGAATGTAAAGTGGGTGGCTCATAGTGTGATTATTGTACTGTTTCTGCATTTATTGTGAGGGAGCAGCATTCAGGAACCATTGTGTGGGCCATGGCCCCATTTTCAAAGTTAATTCTGAAGATTGCTGTTCTTAAAAGACAAATTAAGCTTATTAACCTTCTTCTTTTCCTTGAACTCCATTCCTTGTAATGTCAGTGTCTTGCTGTATGGACTAAGAACAGCTTTTGGTTTCCACGTGTCTGATTTCCAAGTTAGCCCTTATCGTTATTACCCTGCATGTACTGTTCTAACTCCAGGGATGGGGTTGTATGTGAGATATCAGGATTCCCTGCCTATGCAATAGGAAACGCTGGTGGTATCTCTGGTACCAGTATGTGGCAGCTGTTGAGAAATGGTGGCCTTTCCAGTGGCCACTGCTGTAACATCTCTAACTGCTATGCACCTCTTGCAATTCATCGAGTGCAACTTCAACACCAACTTACTTTGAAATGGCTCATATTAACCACTTCCACCAGCTCCTGCCCTCAGTGTAAAATTCCCTGAGCAGCTGTCTTTGCTGCTTCACAGCATTCCTATCCAGAGCACCTCTGCTTCAGGAGATGCACTTTCAGGACTGTTAAAGCCCTGATGCCTCTAACAGCTTCAATAAAGAGCAGAAATAAATATAAGGAAGGGAGAGAGAAGTATTCAGATGCACTGAGCAGTCAGGCAGGTACCCAGCTGCCTGCACAGAAATAGTGTGAGGAGGGAAGCTCAGCTCCTCATCACACTATCTCCCACGCAGCAAACAGCCCAAAAGCTGGCGCTCACCTTCCTCTGCCATGGCAGTGATTTGCCATGATGCCAGCAGGTGACACAAAAGAATGGGGCGGGGGGGGGGGCTGCATCCTCCAGCAGTACAACGCCAGTAGACCCCAAAAGGAGCCAGTGCTGCAGCACCACTTTACTGGGTGCTGTTTCACTCTGTAGGAATGGAGATTAACAGGAAAGCTTCGTTCTTGGATGCCACTGCGAGACAATTTGTCTTTGCAGGCGATGTCAGCAGATCTGCCTTACAGGCCGTGGTTTTTAACCAGCTCCCGGACGGGCCATCAGGCAGGGCTGATAACTGCCCATTGGGGGAATTTTACCTGGCATTTACTGGAGCGAAGACTGTGTTACTGCCTGGGGCTCACCCCTTGCCATTATCCCCTTATAATGGCACAATAAGGAGAACACTCAAATACCAAAAAAAAGAAAATTATCCAAGTATTTTGAATCTCCACACTACTGAAACAAATCCCAATTTGGGTTAACTTTCAGAAATGTTTCTCTTTCTCAGGTAGGCTTTTAGTTGATTTCCTTTAACAACAGTCCCAGGTGCTTTATACTGGGGTTCATTCAGCAGCAGTGGGATTGCTGTTCTTACACCCCCCTGTCCAGTCTCGCTCCTCCTGGACACTGGCCTGGGTGAACACTGCAGAAAGAATTTCTTCACAGACATAACCCATCCCTTTTTTGTCAGTTTCCCAAATATATTCTTGATAACATGCTTACTAGAGGGAGTATTTACAGAGGATCTAATAAATATAAGAAAGATCAACACTGCCGGTAAACATGCCCCAAGCCAGCAAAATGTAAGCATGTATTTAGAGAACATTCAGCAAAAAGACGATTGCAAACTTACAGCAGAAGCTGGGGTTAAAACCATCTTCTGTCTCCAAAAGGCCTGCAAAATGGCTGCATTGGGGATGGAGGTGCTATTATCATGCTTTTAAGCTTCTCAGATGCTTAAACGATACGAATTAGAAGTGTGCTGTATTTCCTGGAATACCTTGAAGGTTCGCCAGCTTCTTAGCTCTCTTTTCTAGTAACTCCAGTGAAAGGAAAGCAAGTTAACGCTGCTGGAAACCGCTGCTTTTCCAGAAACCAAATGGCTTTCCAGCAGCGCAATGGAGGCCAGGGCTGCCGCCCGCGCAGCTGTGCCCCGGGGCTGCAGGGATGGCCTGTGGTGCCATGGCTCCGGCGTGCTCCCCAGATCCCGGGCAGATCCCTCCTTCCTCCAGCCCTCACCTGAGTCCCACCAGGTACCTCGGCTGGTCTTGACCTCGTCTTGCAAACTCGACTTCTCGGCTCCACTGGAGACCGCCATATGACAGGCTGCCGAAGGAGGCCATTCCCAGAGCCACGGGGACGGTGGAGGGACAGGAAGGTTTTGGATGCGGAGAAGCCACACAGCCTGCAGGGAGGCGCCAGGGAATCCTGTTGAGCGCACGCTCCAGAACTCAAACATTTTTGCAAAGATGAAGATACGCTGAATTATCTAGAGGGAAGGACTGGGTGCCCGTGTCTAGTGTTGGCACCGTGCGGGGTCCCCCCTGAGGGGAGCTGAGGGCCGGTTCGGGCGGGTTCCGGCGGCCCCAGGGCAGCGCCCCTCAGCCGGGCCGGCGGCGCCCGCGGGCCTGAGGAGGCGGTTTCAGTCAGCAGGCTCTGGTAAAGCTTGCCATGGTTTTTTTTCACTGCCAATTTAAAGCTCTTACATTCTCCACTTCTTATCCGAACAGAAACGACATTTAGTCCCAACAGGAGTTACATGCATTTACATCTATAGACTATGTCCTTAAATGTTCTTAATGCCAAAAAAGGCCCATCTTTTGCCGGTAACAATATTGTATCTTTGCTGTGTTTTTCTTTTCATGTCATATTGTGATGAATCACACAGTGCCATGCCAGTCACCTTAGGAAAGCAGATACAAAACAAATGCTGCTCCAAAAAGGAATGAAATGTTTCTAAAACTAAGTATTTGCTGTACTCTGTTTCAGCATTGCTAATATGGAGGTGCTGTTTTCCATCCGATACAGACAGGGTGGTCTGCAGGCACGTCTTAGCACCTTACACAAATCACCTCCATTAAGTAACTTACAAGTTTCAGACAGATTTTTTAACTTGAGCTTTTGAGACCTGCGCTTCAAAGCCATAAGGGAAAATATATTGTATTACATTATCAATATGTGAATCAGGCTGGAAAAGCGTCTCCTTAGGGATCTGAAAGCCATTATAGGAAATTTGTGCTTCATAATAAAAAATACGTATTTCTAGAATAAATCAAAACCAGAAGCACTTTCCTCTTTAGTGCTGGGGAGATGAGTAAGGGTTTCAGGTGGCTGAATCCAATGGTTTGAGAGTTCAACAATAAATCAGAGAGATAAGACAAAAAGCACCCTCCTATCCTCCCATTCCTAATGTGTAATCAGCTGCTTGGGAAAGTTAAATGACACCTTAAAAGACAAAAAAATAAAACACCACTTATCTTCTTAATCTTAAAGGTAATACGAAAAGGCAGATACCCAATCTGCCTGTTGCTTTCAAAGGAATATTTATCTTTTCTTGGGCAAATGTGAGCAGGCAGGAATTGACTGCAGGTCGTGTGCGACATAGCTTATACATGTGGTTCTGCATTATTTCTGCAAGGTGTAGCATACCTTCAGGATGCAAGTGCAGACCTAGCAAAGGAAAACGCAGTCTTTTTTTCCCCAAAGGAGACAAGACATCTGCCATTGTATAGGGCAAATTCTCACTGTCAGCCTTGACACTTTGCATTAAAATAATGGATAAGGTGGTTGCTTTGCCTCTACATAGATGCTAAAGCTAAGTTTGGACATACTGTTCTACACACAGGTAAAGAAAAGTTGATTTCTGAACATACCAATGCTCTTAACATTTTAGACTCCAAGCTCTTTGGTGCTGCTGTAGCATTTCCCTCTTTCTCTCCCCCACGGTTCTGCTCTTGCTTTTCATCTCCCCTCCCTTTTGATCCTGTCTCTTCTTCTGCCTTTATCTTTTCTCTTCATGCACCTCCTCCTCTTTCCACCACTATCTCAAATTATTTCTCCCGCTAGATCTTCTTTCTATTGTCAGGGGGTTTCTTTCTTTCTCCAGAAATGCTTGATTCCACTTGTGCTGACAGGGCTCCCCGTTGTCTCAGGACAAGAGGAGCTGAAAGATGGTGTGTTAGATTGCAGAGGAAGGCTGCCAAGAGTGAAACTCTGCTCCAGAAGAAGCAGAATGAACAACAAAAAGTCTGAGAAGGGGATAACATACAGACATGCCATGTTGGGTATTTGTCTACTCCTGGAGTGGCCTTAAAAGTGTTATTGCTATTAGCAATGCTTAGCCTGGGGCTTTCACACCAAAAAAATACAGAATACAAGGAAGAGGAAATACAAGAGTGATAATGCTGCTGAGTTTCTCAAGTAATTCTTTTCTGCAGAGAAATGGCATAGCCTGTAAAGTGGGTGGGAGACAACAGCTACAAGTAATGACCCCTCTCGTGGGGGGGTTACAGTGTGACTGCTATTCCTCTCCTTGTGAGCTCTGCAAAATCCCAAGTTCCCAGTTTCAAAAAAAAATAAAGCCAATATTTGGACATTTCTTTCTTAAATTAGAAATAAAAACTGAAGCAATCAACATTTTCTGCAGGGTTTCTGGACAAATTTAAGTTTGGAAATTCTGAAATTGTTGATTCCCTTCCGAAGCACCATTCAGCCACTGACACTCTCCAGTGCCAGACAGCAGTGGCTTTGGGGGAATTCCTGCCTTCATTCAAGTTTGCATTAAGATTTTGGTCCACTGAAGAACAAAAAGGAATAAAGTATTCCTTTCAGTTTTAATTCCTATGTTATATTTCCCCAGCATCCAGGTGGATACAAATAAATGCATAATCAACAAAACCCAAAATGCTTTAGCTTTATGAAGCTGGTAAAATTTGTCAATGCTAGTCAAATTTCCTCATTGGAAAAAAAATATCTGGGAATGGACATTTCCCATGTCATAATCATTGTGGAAAGAAACTCTTGACCACCTCTATTTCTGAATTACTTTTTAAATTGAAATGCTACTGGGACCAAATTCCACAATCTTGAAATAAATTCTCACACGTGGAAAGGCAAATCAAAACTCTTCCTTTCTTTCTGCTCTGATTGAAATATACACTCTTTTAAGCCTACTTTTTCTAGAAGCTGAGAAACAAGAACATCTAAAAAGAAAGCAAGACATTTCATGTGCTGCTCTGACCATAAGAAAAAGAAAATCACACAATTTTGTTGTTAATGTTGCTCAGTGAACTACCAAAGGGTATTCAACAACTATTATGACAAGTATGGTACAAAAACCATTCAGTATGATGTAAAAAATAAACAGTACATAAGTTTTAGTCTTTTTTCGTTATTTCTGTTGAGCCAAAATCCTATGATAAGTTAATAGCTCAGCATTACAGCACCTTGCCTCATCACAACCATAAAGGGCTTGTCTTTCTCAAGCGTTCTAGTCCAAGTTAATTGTTAGCTAAATGACTCAAGCTATGTAATAGAGTTATAGAGAGCATCGTGAAGAGATGCTATGCTTTAGTCCACCTAACAACATTTTGTGCAGGCTGTCTTAATTAGGACGAATGGAGAGGTTTCTGCAGTAGTGGTACTCACTTGAATGAGTTACAGCAACGTACAAGACAAGCAGAGATAAGGATTATCACATTTGCCTTTGTGTAAAAAGAGGAGGAGAACATAGATTCGACCTCATCTGTCTTTTCCAGAATATTCTTTAAGCTTTCTATCCAAGTTACCCATCTTGAATTAGCTGACTTGAAGATTCCACATTTCTCTTGCAATGAGGACAGAGAAGTAGCATATTTTTCTCAGCTAAGCAACATACTAAATTTCCAGCTGCTTGACCATCAGAATATTTTACCTTATGCTAATTAGCCAGTATTAGCAAACGTATTGGGGGTGAGGAGGAGGAGAGGAAGATTAAGACAAAGACATCTTTCCTCCCACCAGGGACAAAAAAGTCAAAGACTTTTCCTCTGCTTTTTCTTACTGTCACTTCCAGAAATCTCAGGTCCAGGCTCTGCAGAAATGAAAAATGTCCAGCAGATCAAGGAAGTGTCATACGATAACACTGGGACTGATTCTCATGTAGACAAAAACCCCTTTACATCGACTTTAAAGATATGTTTTCTGCACTGCAAAAACACTTTAAAGTAGCCTTTGTATGAATCGCTGTCAGGACTGTGGTGCTTAATTGATTAAGATGCTGGAGGGTCTGAAAGGAAAATGGTTGTACTGTAAAAAGTGCAGCTCCTTCAAGGTGTTAAAATCTAATGAGATTTTCCACTTGTTTGTGCACAGTTGGCTCAGGGCATCTTTTGTAAAGTCCTCCTCAGCCCTGCTGAGGAGCTGAAGAAGAAAAACACTTAAAGCTGCTTAGTTATTGTTTCTTGCTTTGAATGACAAGCCCAATTATTAGGATTTTCCGAAGCTCTATATGGCCATTGGATGTGTTTTTTCTCATTTAGAGGTTCTAAACAAGCCAGTAGGATTCTGACCAAAATTACTGTAAACTGCTACATTATTGGTGGCAATTCCTTACTCAGTACATGCCTATGTTGTGTCTAGCAGTCACATCAGGTTCCTATGTTCCCCCAAATTTATGAAAGACTGAGTTAATGTTTTTGAAAGTGAAAACCCCTCAGTAAATCCTTCCTCTCATCCGCTCTCAAACAAGGCCTCGTTTACTAAGTAAAACAGTAGCTTCATTCTTTGTTTTTCATGTCCTGGGAAGAGGTGGAAAAACATACAAATGAGGAAGGAAATGGACTTAAAATGGCGATAAAATAAGTAGGGAAAAAAAAAATGAGTGGGTAGACTGTAGAAGAATAAATTGTGACAATAGTGATCAGAAGGTAAAAATCTGTTCCCTCCAGTATTCTTCATTTTAGAGTTCATTCTCCTGATTAAAACTTTGTAAATAGTAATTATTATCACAAAGATATTCATAAACAGATGTTCTTAAAAATGCAAATTAGTTCACAATTCAGAAAACATACAGTTTTTGTGCTACAGGGAATTTAATCTTTGAAAGCACAAAAATGCATCAGACCCCATTTCTAGCATAATGTAGTAAGTCAGTACTGGAAGCAGCGGTTATTTTTTTCTCTACTTCTTAAATACGGTAACGGAGAGAACACACTCTTACTTACTGAAGACTGTTGCTTTTGTATTGCATTTGTATTCATAAAAAACTGTAGAGTATATCTAATTCCAAGTTACTTTATTAGTTTAGCATAAAACTGAAGCATACTTACATGAACAAAGGTTAAAATAGTTTCTGTTAATATATGTAAGTACCTACAAATAATTCAAAAGGTTCATCTTACTATGCTCCCCCCTCCCCCTGGAAAGGGAACATTTGTTCAAATCAGATGCACTTCTGGTAAGTAAGAAGAGCTTTCCTGATTGTCATTTGTTTGTGAAATACAACATGAACTATTGTTTCTGTGAGGGTAATTGGGTGTGGAGTCTCTTCTATTTCATATCATGAGATACTACTAGAAATGATGAAATACTATAGATTCTAAAATGAGTATGGTCACTTAATTTTAAAGCAAAGCAATTACTGTTCTATTACCAGGTATTCTGAATCAATATCTTGTCTTGCAACTTGCAGTCACATCCAGAATAAATCTATAATATTACAAGTAGTCAGAGGTAAATAGCAACAGAGCAGAACAGATATTCAGCAGGAGACCTTGGATATAGTTTGTATAGGTTATAGACTCAGATTGGCCAGCATTGAAAATACAGGTTGCTTATTGGTCTTCCAGTTGTATCAAAATATCAAACTTGCCCAACAAAATACAGAATTGATGTAGCTTCTGGAAACAATAAATTATACTTCTTACCTTATTTTCAATGGCTAGAGTTAGTCCCTTTACATCAAAGGAACTAAGAAAGTGCAAAGCGTGTGTTGGATTTGACCCAAGACACACACATGCACTTTTATATATGAGGTAAAATTTTGTTGATAATGGTAAGCCTCATAGCTGACTTTCTTACTGGTTATTATGCTCTTGATTTTTCTTCCTGTCTCTTTACCCTCTATACTTCTTTGAACAAACACCATATAGTTCTCATTTCTTGCTGACTGGAAGAAAAAATCTCTCCCTCTCACAAGGAAAAATAACAGAATCACAGTGTTTTAGTAATAAATAAAATATTTAACATGAGTAATTCGTAAGTAAAAAAGAAAAATGATCACTGCTACAAGTATTAAAAACCAAAAAGTAGATTAGAGAGCTACTTTTTCTCCCCAGCTGAAGAAATTTTTAATTCTATACTTGTTCTTTTAACTGGTGTTTATACATTAGCATTTATAAAGTTCAAACATCTGAATTTTATTAAATGCTTTATATTAATAAAGGATTACACAACTTAAGGCCACAAATTATAATAATTACTAAATTAAACCTCCTCGGGCCCTCTGAACAGCAGGTAAATGCCACCTCCATGGGCACTGAAGCAGGGGTTACCAGGAGGTGTAGGGGTGCTTCGCCCCATTCCCAGCCCATGAGTAGCGCAGCAAAGGGTGTCTTACTGCTTGTGCTCATCACTAGACAACGTGATTGCATAAGGGCCGCAAGCAAACAGGCTCCTTTACACCACTGAAGCCCGTGCAGGAGCCACCCCAGTAACAAGCTGCACCACACAGGGTTCTCTAGGGCTTTGTCCTATGTGTTATTTTAAGTTACGTTCAATTATTAATGCAATGTAGATATACTGAACTGGGGGCAAAGTGCTGGATTTCTGATCATGCAGCACAGTGCTCTGCTTCTCAGCTTACACTGGAATTTCTCCCCATTCTCTGTCGTAACACTGAGGATTAAACAGATGATCTTGAGAGTGAATTTGTGACAGCTGGAGACATGGAGAGCAGTCCCAGTGAGCACAGGACTAAATCACCCTGCCAAGGCACAAAATTACAGCATCTAAGGTGAATTAGTTAATACAACAGTGAATTGGGTCTGAATCTGGTTCTCCCACTCCTCCTGCAACTAGACAGCAAGTCCCAGCAAGGCAGAAGTCTGGGTCTTACAGGGAACAACATCCTCATCTAGTTTTACTGGGGCAAGCCTGTCCTGTGCACGCTCAGAACACCTGCTAAGGAAGCATCTCCAATCCCTGCTTATTTTCTTACATGACACAGCCAAGGCTGCAGAAACAGCACGCTGTTAGTTTTATTTATTCCTGCACAGCAACCTTTCCTATTCTGGTCAGTTATACCTATGGAAGCACACAGAAAACAAAAAAGAAAGCATATGTATCACCAAGGATCGAGTCTCAGCTGACCTAAATTTACAAGGTGTGTGCTGATATTTCCACATCTCTTTGCATAGCATACCTCTGTATTAATTCAAGTAAAAGAGAGAGGTCAAGGCTGGATGGCTTGTGTTGGTGCACCCAAACTAGATGGGCAACAGGTCGAAGAGGGGATAAGCTTGCTGGGACTGTGTAAGACTTGCTCATATATGTGTAACAATCAAGTAAGTATGCGTATAGCAGGGCTCAGTTTGCAACTGGCCTATTTGGACGCTATAAAACTTCTGATCGGTATTGCTCAGTTCAGGTGTTTGCTCCTCTTCTCCATCTCTAATTTAGCAGAGGCAAAGATGAAGACAGATGGCCAAAACGCCAGCAATTCTGCAGGGAATGAGGCGTTCATGACAACATTATTTTTGTTTTTTAAATACGCATTCTACCATGCTGCTTCTTAAATCTACCATTAAAGCTATGTAAATAATGCAGGCATGCTGAAAGATAGTACGGCTTAAAAACAAAGTGAACTGGTCTGTCATACTCGAGATATGAGCTGATTACAAGCACTTTGCAATCTAGAAATGGTCATTACCAGGGTTGCAGTAGAGAAAAACAGATGGGGCGAAGTTCCTCATGCTTGTCAAAGAGAGGAATCATCTCATCAGGTACCAATTTGAATGATGATAATCTAAAAGCGTTAAAAGTGTCTCTCAATATAAAGGGGAATTAAAGGCATTTGTTTGAGATAAATGCTCTTTCTTCTTTCCATCACTACCTAAATCCATACTGTGATTTGGCCTGAGCCTACCTCCACAACTTACCTTCAGCGGAGGAAGATGCCCTCTTGCTCTGAGGAAGTAATTCATCCAGAAAGCAAAAGAGAACCCATATTTATTAATAATCACCTTCACAGTAGTCACAGATATGAACACACACATAGTCCAAGTGCTCCTCTAGCACCTCTCTCCATCCCTGACTGGGATTCACCTTCCTTCTAGGCTGATTTTATCTGTCCCAAGACAACGCACTTCTGTATGTATGTACCATGTGGAGAGCGTTTGCCTCCAGCAGGAGGAAAATTGGCCTTCCCTCTCTAAACCAGGCTCCCGGGAACAGCCAACAGCCTTTTCTATGTATGTTAGGGATGTTTCTACCTTACATTCAACATTCATTATTGCATCTTATTTACCAATGCTATATAAAACCACATAACCATTACCTATGAAATAAAAAAGGACATGGACACAGCTTATGGTGATACCTCCCCGCATTCAGTTCTTTAAAAAGAAACTTACACTGTATGTTGGTTTAATCCTGAAGTTTGTCACTGTGACTGCTGGAAGAGTGACTTTCTGAACACTATTTCGGCAGCACTGTTCTAGACAGCATCTCGAAACAAGATTATAGTGTGTACCCAAGTTGTCAGTAAGTACTAAATCAGTCTGTCAGCATTTTAAAAGCATGACATTATGCTTGGGTCCATCTCTGTTTCTAGAATACCTGATTGAGGGGAATAAAGCAATTCCCTCTCATCTGCATTCTAAGAGGACACTGGAAAACTGTGGGCCACTAAGAAAAAACGACATCTTCATGATGGTAGCCTCATGTTGATGCAGTCACAGATTAACTCACCTCTTGAATATAGTAGGAAGCAAAAAATTGAGCTAAAAACTGCATTTCTAGGAAGATTCAAGTGCTAGCCCATGAATATCAGCAGTGCTCGTGTCCATAGGGATTTTATAGAGTGGTTTTGAAACAATCTGTGCATCAGTAAATACCACATTTTTCAATGAGCACAGGAAGTCTGCAAAGCTTTTTGTGCAAAAAGCAAGGTTAAAACTCATTAGAGCTCACATCAGGCATTTGATGGGCTTTACAAGCTGCCTTACTGTCTCAAAGTGAAAAACAACCGGTAGACATTGGTTTATATTTTTAAATGTCCTGGATTCTCCTTCTAGCTAGGAAGTAAAATTGCCCCATGCCAGACATATATTCCCCTGATAATTCTCCTCCTATTGTTTTAAAATTATGAGTTTTGACAAGAGTTATAAAGATTGCCATTAAACTCTGTTCATGAGAGCTGCAACGGAGTGCAGGGAAGAAAGTAAAAGTAGTGAGGATCTAGGCCTCACTTGCCCCCACCTTAGAGAGCAGAAGAAGCAATAACGGTGGCAGGAATATTCAAGCCTTTTCCATCTCCAGGTCAGGCTTCCCGTTGTGACCGTGGAGACCTGGCACTGTAACTGGCCCTGGTCACTGGGATCAAGTCTCGCAAGGAAACTCTCCATTTATGGCTTTCTTTGGCAGCACAAAGAAATAAAAGTGCTCCTCTGGACAGCATTTGCTTTGAGTGGAGGAGGAAAAGGAATTTTCCCCACTGCAGTTCTCCCATCCAGTGCTGAGGAGAGCCCAGACTTGCTGGTGTTCAAGGAATATGCATCTTCCCAAAAATTTCTGTATAGGGCAGGTTGCTAGAGGGGGAAAATTTACTTGTAACAAGTTAACCTGTTTTTGATAGGTGCTGACTTAGTGCTTTTTTAATGTTTCTTTAAAAAATAGAACAGGAGAATAAATAAGAAAGTACATAATAAATAATAAGTAACCCTCAAGCTTCAGTTTATGAATACTGAACTAATCTAGTGCAAAAACTTCCCTTTAAAATACTAAAAAATTCAAGTGCAATGTATTTTTAAGGTCTTGGATTACTCTTTCCTATTAAGTTGAACTGACCACTTAATTCGTGAACTGTATCACGGAGGAAGCACTCTGGCTGGCTGTGCAGAGAGATGGTGCAGAAGGCACTGCTGAGACCTTCCAACACCAAGAGTGGCTCTGAGAACAAAGAAGCCAAATGGGGACATTTTGGACTACTTCTTTCAAAAGAAAATGGAGGAAATTCTGCTTTTTGCAGGTATCTCAGCCTGACTGGCATCTGAAATAAAGCAGAATGACTAGGACTGTAAGGAAAGAGGATCCAACCAAAAAGAGAAATTTAGATAGGATTTTGTTGCTTGCTATTTTAAAATCTGACTCAACACTCTTGTGATCTCTTCGGTGAGGAGAGCTTTCTGTACTGCAACTCCAGGCAAAATTACAACTGGAGATTTAAAATAAACAGCATACAAACTGAACTCCCCAATGTTCCTTCTGTGTTGAAAAAAAGGAGGAATATAAACCTGCTTGTATATGAAGTATGCTATCTCTAATAAATAAGTATTCTATAACTCGGGGATAAAGACCCCAAAACCAAAGCCAGAGACCTCCAAGGGACATTTTCTTGCAGCAAAATCCCAAAGTGGGGAGCACAGGGAGGAGTTTCTGGTTATTTTTATTCTGGAAATCAAGGAACTCATCTATATGATGAATCATATAACACCACAGGGTCTCATTACCACATGATAACCCTATCCCTCATTACGCATTATCAAATAAATACGGGCAGTCAATCAATCCAGTGTTTATTTATGTAATTAATGCAAAACTCACAGGATTAGCAACAGATTTGGGTTGATTTTATTACCTTGGGGAAGAATAGAAATAACAACCTCTGAACTGTCAGCGATTAGCGGAGTTTTTGGAGAAAACTGAGGCTTACAAAATCCTTTTGGTATTACAACCTTGTTTAACGCAGCAGGTGAAAGCAGCGAAAATGAGCATGGACCCAGATTCATTAACCAGATGGTCCTAAACGGAGCTCCCCTCCATGGGAGCTGCAGAGCAGCGAAGCAACACAGAGCTGGCCAAACGTGAACACAATGCCCAAGGAAGGCACAGAGCAGTGGAAACAGCAGATTTGAGGATGCTCAGCGCCAGCACACAACAGGCACACAGAGGCAGGAAGCAATGGCAGCGCTCCTACAGACACACAGGGGTTAGCAGGAGAAAAAGCTATGTTTTTTTTCATACTTCTCATGCTGCCTAAACTCTTCTTACCTGCCTGTGGAGAAGACCTAAACATCTGCCTGCTTTCTGATTCCAGTCTTATCTTACTGGTCTTTCTGTTATAGAGAAGTCATAGGTTTGCTCCTTCATTAAAAAAAGTATTTGCAAAGGGTAAAATATTCTGAGATTAAAGTCTGTGACTTAAAATTCCCAGTATACGCAGGTCCAGATTAAATTTCCCTTTTTAATTTTAAGAGCTGTCAACAAAACTACAAAAGAAAAAGAATACATTCAGAATGATGTTTGATAGAAGAAAAAAGAAAATAAGTAAAACATTATTGGTAGAGAAAAGCCAAAACATTAATAAAACATTTCCAGTTCATCTTTGTAATTTCTAGTACTTTTATCTGATTTAGCACATGAAAAATTCCTTGAATTTTAATTTGGAAGTTTGACTGAAAATTTTTTCTATATTCAGCAATGTCTGCACACAAACATGTTTGTACAGTTTACTTTACAGTGTACTTTGTTTAAATCCGTGTAGAACTTTAAATTTGTTTCAAGGGAACTCTGGATGTGATCTAAATAATTGAGCAAGAAAATCTTTTTAAATATTTAGAAAATATATATTGGCATTTAGATACTTTACAGTAACACCCTATTAAAATTTATGGTAAGGAAGATTCTGTTAAGTTTCTGAGACACTAAGCACTAAATAATCCCTGGAGAGAAGAGGGGAGGGAATTTAAGTATCTCCTTGTAGCTAGGCTGTTACCAGAGTTTTCAAGTAAACAACACTACAATCCAATATGCATTCAAAACAGTTGACACCGTGGTTGGATGCAATGAACATCATTTTATCTAAAAACTTACCCATCTACCCAGACTTCTTGGGTCTACAAATACAAAGAATTCCACATATATACAGCAGTAACTGTTATTCCATCTAAACTTTTCCATCTCTTTTTCTTTCTATGCTTGGGTGGAACTAAAGAGCTGTAAGGCTCAGATTCACCCTCTAGAACTTCAGGCATTGCTTCACCTGAAGTCCTGTACTACACGGGTATGGGGGAGGGTGCTGAAAAACGAGATACCTATTCATGAAACAGAAGGCTTAGTCCCATGCCATGGGAGTAGCAGTAAAGAAAGAGGAAATCTCTGAAGATACTCATGAGGAGGAGCAGATCTCATGTTTACCCAACAGAGAGCAGCCACTGAGGATTTGAATGGCTTTTGCATCCCATTATTAATATTTTCAGAGTCAGAATGGAGCAAGACTTTTTCAGCAAGTCAAGCTAAGCTCTTCTGAGTTTGCCTCCAAACACATGGGCAAATAATCAGCAGACTCTTCATTTCAGAATGATTTGCGCCAAGGAATCTGTCATGGTAACCCCACAAAACACTGCATAAATACTGGTGCATGCAAACATCACATACATATATATATGTACATTGCACATACTGAGCACAGTGATGTATGCTGCTACAGGTGCTCTAAGTCCTTTTAATGGCTTGAAACACACGCGACTGAGAACAGAATCTTAGTCCCTTTTACTGATTATTCTTAATAAAGTAACATGAGCTTAGGAAAAGAGTAGTATATTGTACCACATTCCAGGAAAGTGACTGTTGCATGAACCATGATTACTGTTGCTGGTCAGAAGAAAAAAAAAAAAGAAAATAGGGCATTTCTGGCCTTTGCAGATTAACTGTGAAAGCACAGTAGACACTTGTCCTGAGTTTTCTGGATTGATTTTAGACAGACAGAATCTGTCAGATATCTAATACAAAGCTACCCAACGCGGGAGCAAAGGTGAATGATCACTAACAGTATAACTCCACCATCGAAAACAGTCAAGTGGATGAGGCTCTTAATACAGCCTTGGAATTGTGAAATTACTTTTTAAAAGTTTACATTCATACAGTTTCCTTGGCAATTTTCTGTTTGGCTAGCAATAGCACTGACTCATCTTCTTAATTACTTCTATGATTCATTTGCCAAAAAGCATTGCAGCAGAGATGCTGCTTCAAGATGACAAGAATGCCAGAAATGCATTTCCCTTGTAATATCAAGATGCCAGAAAATGTGTTTTGCAATACTGACAAGTGAAATTAAACAATAAGTTGTGTCAAACAGTATTAAACAGGTTTGGGAGGGTCACTCCTTGACTTTCTCTTTCTGACATACTGTCTCAAACTGCTCATTTTTCTCCTTGCTTGCACTCTGCTGTCATTAGAACGCTGTGGAAAGTGCCCGTCTTTGTGACTACAGCTATTTTATTTCGTTATTTCCCATTCTGCAACTATTCCAGGCAAGCTGCTGGGACCACAATTCCTATATAGCATCCAGCAAAATTCCAGATGTCACGGGGTTATTTATAATTTTATGTAACAGGGTCAATTCAATGACAAGAGTGACAAGGGATGATTCAGATTCACTGACTTTTACCAATCAGGATGAACATTTCATATCTGTATTTGGTCAGTCTTGATTTCTAGCTCACCCTTGAGCTTGCCTGAATTACGTTGTTTTACATTAACTACGTAATTAGTAAACAAAATCTAATAACAATTTTTAAGAATTTAAAACACATTAACTGTCATTCTCCATAAACCACACGACAGTGTTTATGTTCCCAAATTAGTGACTGTGTAAGCACTTTCAACACAACAGGGATTCACATTTCACAGTGATACATCTGCGCCACCAGAAGCAGAGGTCTGTGACTTTAGGAGCTGCAAGATCAGAGAAGTTGACAGTTCCCTTCATGAAGGGCTTAAAGCTAAATTTAAAGCAAAACTCAAATAGAAAGTGCGCGCAATGAATGTGGGTTGCTTGGATAGTTTCGTGTAAATCTATTAGGACATTAGGTTGCTTAAATGTACTCAAAGTAGACTCTTTACCAGGAAGAATAATGCTCTTGCCGATGTTGCCACGAGAATGTCACCTATTCGCATAACCTTGAAATTAATTTTCTGGAAACATTAATCAATTAAAACCCACTCACAAAAGTGTTGGAAGAATATAAAACCAGAAATGCTGGAAGGTAACTCACTATTCTTTTTACTTCTGGCACATATTCTAAAGTGGGTTTTTGCTGTATTTTCTCACCTGTTAGAAACAGCAAATATCTAAAAGATTTGGGGATATGTTTGGTTGCACAGGAATGACACAGAATCCCTTTTAATAATTTGTGAGTAATTTGGCAGGAGTTACTGAGCCGTATGATTTAGAAGCCACCATTAAGCAGTCAGCACAGCAGGGTTTATGTACCCTGGGCTTTCATTTCTAGTTCTGAACCTAGCCGGTCGGTGTACTCCATGTGCTTTTGTTATATATGTGGGGGTGTGTGTATATATATATACATGCACATACAAAATACTTTTACATTTACTCCAGTATAATTTATTTATTTATTCTTATATCTTTAGTAAAAAGTTAAACGTGAAACCTTGTAGGATGTTTAATGCCTTTTGTTGAATGCACAAAAATACTGCTACTCTTCTGATAGTATTTTTGCTAGATTTTTCTCAATTAGCATATGAAAAATAATGGAAAGAAAAACTTATGTAGAACTTTTCCTCATCAAATTTGGCTATATTTAAATATAATCTCAGTACTCTCTCTGCTTTCTGAATTGCTATGTTCTGTAACAATTTTGAGGGAATATGTGCTTTAGAATATTTAATTTTTCTTCTAATTCAAAATACAGAAGTAGATTACAGCTGCATGTTAGGAAGCAATCAATTTCCCCCAAAATTACCACCTTTTTATTGAATTTTGTTCTTGATGTTTTTCTTGAGAGCTTTTTATGTTGAGATTTTACCAGCTGAAAACATAGATTGTGATAATATTTGCAGCTGGTCATCACTTCAGCTCAGACCCTGGCTGAGCTGAGTTCAAACGTTAGAAATGAGCCACTTTAATGTAATTTTGGCACCCCTAACTTAATGTTGCCCATAAAGTATTATAATTCTCTACAAGTGCCTAGTGGGTGGCAGGAAATTTATGTTCATTAATATTCTGTCTGATGCACTTATAATGCTCTTAGAAACATGCAAGAGATGAAAATAACTAAATATCAAGTATAACATGACATGTGCAAAATTGGGGGGGAAAAAGTCATACTACTTTGACCAGAAAACCATATATAATTCTTTTAATTATTTCAATGTATCAGTTCTCTGAAAAGTTATGGACTACATTCATTCTTCCGCTAATATAATCATTAGATGTCTTGAACATAAATTTTAGGCTTCCACCAGAATGTTTAAAAATGTTTTTAAAGGATTTTTGAAAAACTTCTATGCAGTGACTACATCAGTGGACAAGGGAAGAGCTATGGTTGTCATCTATCTAGACTTCTGTAAGGTCTTTGACACGGTCCCCCACAACATCCTCTTCTCAAAATTGGAGATATGGATTTGATGGGTGGACTGTTTGGTGGATGAGGAATTGGTTCTATGGTCACTTCCAGAGTGTAGTGGTCAACAGCTCAATGTCTGGATGGAGATGAGTGACAAGTGGTGTCCCTCAGGAGTCCAGTACTATGGGACCAGTACTATTTCATATCTTCATCAACAACATAGACAATGGGATCAAGTGCACCCTCAGCAAGTTTGCAGATGACACCAAGCTGAGTGGTGCAGCTGACACACAAGGGATGGGATGCCATCCAGACAGACCTGGACAATCTCGAGAAGTGGGCTCGTGTCAACCTCGTAAGGATCAACAAGGCCAAGTGCAGCGTTTTCCGCCTGGGTTGGGGCAACCCCCAGTTATCAATACAGGCTGGAGGATGAAGGGATTGAAAGCAGCACTGCCAAGAAGAAATTGCAGGTACTGGTGGATGAAAAGCTAGACATGAGCCAACAGTGTGCGTTTGCAGCCCAGAAAGCCAACTGTATCCAGTGTGGCCAGCAGGGTGAGGGAGTTGATTCTGCCCCTCTACTCTGCTCTGGTGAGACCCCACCTGGAGTACTGTGTCCAGCTCTGGAGCCCCCAACATAGGAGAGACATGGACCTGTTGGAGCGGGTCCAGAGGCGAGCCACAAAAATGATTAAGGTTTTTTTTTTTTCTCAGCACAACTTGGTAGACCAAAAAGGCATATATTTTAAGCAATAATCTCATCTGTCCCCTTAGTTATACTGATTCTATAGATGAAGTATATGTCTGGGTATGTATTGCACAGAGGAAGAAACCTCAAAAAGTTGTGCCAAAAGTAGTAGCTCTGGGCATCTACCATTATACATATAACATTAGAACATGCCTATGGATATACTGACATTCCTCTAAAAATACAATTCAATTGAGCAAAAAAATACCTTTGTACACCCCTGTATTTGGGAGAGCATCCTTGGCTGTCCCATCATCCCTCTGCACAGCAGCTCTCCTTCCCAACTTGCTCCCATGCGGTCCTGAGCTACAGCATTACATGTCAAATTTTGATAGCCCAAATATCAAAATGGATAATAGCTAGGGGAGAAAAAAACAAAGCCAAAACCAAAACAAAAACATCCCAACAACCACATTTTAACAAACTGCAAAAAATGTAAGATGCTGCATCGTCTTTAATCACAACTGAGTCCCTGTGCATGCACTAGTCTGAGCGACATTCCCAAACTACTGCTCCTTTAATTCATGCTATCACACCTGCCTGATTTACCATTAAATACCACAGTGCATAGTGTTAGACTACATTATCTCATTAAGAAAAATGGGCTTCTCTTACATTCATGACAATTCCTGTGATAACTGAAGAGTAGTTGAGTGTCGCTGCATGGCTGTTTGAAGTACAACGGCTGTGGCTATTTACACTGTTAATGAGACTGGGATCCTACCTCAGCTTTGCCTGTGATAAAAGTTTCAAAAAGCAAGTCATTCTTGCAGGTTTATTCAATGCCTGCTAATTAGCTAACCCAGTGCAATTAATCTTAGCATTAGAAACTAGTTGAGCGTTCATTTCTGTTTAATCAGATTATTAATAATACAAGCGGTCTTTTAATTATTCTTCCAGTGTACTCCTCCCTCTATACAAACATGTTTTGACTTTCAAAACACACTAATTGGGATCAAGTTATTTTCCAAAAAAATAAGTTTAAGTAACCCTCCAAATTGCCTGCTCTGGCTAGTAAAATTTCTCAAATTTTATCAGGCTGAATGCTCCTAAAATATTCTAGATCTCCTGCAGCCTCCTTCAGAACCTCAGCAGACTTTCTTTTTGAAAATAAAGTTCTGGTATGCAATGCAGTGAGTTAACAGTATGTTTGAAAACACTCAGGCTGTCTGTCCAAATTCAAATGCCTTGATGCTCTAGGGGAGAACACAGAAGATGGCAAATATATATCTGTCAGCTGAATGAGCTGCATTGAATTGAGAATGAAACAAATTAGAATAATCACATGCCCTTCTATGGAAATTATCCGCCTCAAAAATACACAGCGATAGAAGTAGTCTTTGGCCTGAATAAGAGCTTCACTCTGAGGACCTGACTCCAGTCTGGATTAAGCCTCCTTCACTTTTGCTAGAGTCAGAGGGAGGACTCGGGGCCTGAGGCAACCTCACGGTGACGCTGAGTTCAGGCAGAACCTGCTCTGCCCCAAACCCCCGCTCCTGCTTATGGTACAGCACCGACTCCGTGCAATAGTGCCCTGCACCCCGTCGCAGGCTGTGGAGTAATATGGTCACCTGTGCTAATGACTGGCAAATATTCATCAGAAAGTGAACATAAACCAGAATACAACTGAATTAATTACTTCTGCATAAACCACGGAGACTATATACACCCTGTTGCTTCTTCAACCAAATGTGGCAAGTTATTAATGGCCCTAAGAAACAGCATTTATTGCATGCAACTTTCCTCCAAAGCTTTCAGCACAAAGATTTTCTCCTCCATACTGTTTAAATATAGATGAGTGGTTTTTCAAAAATGGTAGAATTATTTAGTTCTTTGTTATTGATAAAACACTCACAAAGGTCGCGGATGCAGCACTTTATAGATGATAAATATTCCCAACAGGAAAATCCACTGACAAAAAGCTACTCTGACCTTTTATCCGTTGCAAAATGCCTTCCCAGGCAGTAACAGCCCCATTTTGTTTGGTTGTTTTTTTGTTTGTTCTCCCATGAACTTCAAGGATGTCTTTTATTAGTCATTCCAGAAAAAAAACAACCACAAAACACCTCAGCAACATTGCCAGTAAAATTCAGAAAGAGACTTCAGATAATTCTTGTAGCAGAAAAGAAAGCAAAGCACTATTCACGGAGAGAATCAGTGAAATCAGGATGTCCTTCACAAGATTATTGCTTCATTGATTGTATGACTGATGTTCTTATATTCTTTGCTGCGTAAAGATGTGTACCTATTCAAACTATTTCTCTATATTCACATTCATACATTTAACGTTTACACGTTCACATGCACACACCCCAACAACACATACACAGCTCCATATTATTTGCACAGAAAGAAAGGGAAGAATGCAATATGAAAACAAAATCTTATTATTTTAAAGCCAAACTTAGAGCTTCTAAGGCTCTCAAAGCAGATTTTCAATGGCGTGAATTTGACAGTGGGTGAAGGCATTGCAGATGAGTGCTGAGAGTGCTGCTTTGTTATACTATATCATCCGGTGTGCTGTATGCATAGTATAATTTATAATAAAAACTTGGAAGTGCTCAGAAGCGCTTAAAGATGTTAATGATGCCATCTTTTGTATCAGACAAGCACCATTAGTAACCTTAAATCCAAGCGCTCGTGCTTTAAGACGAGGAAAATACTGTTAGTACTTGCCAAGAAACTCGTAAAATTATGTAAATTAGTTTTCCCATCGATAACAAGACTGCAGTGTTATGGCCCAGCATTTCAGGACAGTTTCCCGTTATGAAACCTGGAAATACGTTATTAATAAAGACCCAATCCAAAGCCCAGGAGGGGTTATTGCTGCAGAAGAACAGAAGCCCAGACCAGATGACTTAACTCTGTGACCTTAGAGTGTCCAAAGGTGGGAACCGTGGTTCACAGCACACACTCCTAGGCAAGGAGAGTTGATTTGGAAGAGATAGTTCTCAGTCAGCTTGTACTTTCATTGTCATTTTTCTATCAACGTGACAATCAACCATTAAGTGCATACTAATATCAAGAGGCATCAATGGACACGCTTGTGTTTTCCTAGGAAAGGTTAACCCTGGTACTTCGTCAGAGCGCTAGGCAAAGCCCAAAGACTTCTCCACCTCCTCCAAGATAGCACGTGGGTGTAACCCAGTTTCCAGCTCTGTTTGGCACTGAATTCAGTTCAGCTCTGGTTTCCCTCTTTGCTTCCTGCACAACACAGGGTTGGTGTGTTTTTCATACTGATTTGGGCCCTAAGAGACTATAGCATCACAGCTTATAAACACCAAGGTGAAAAGGAGCCAGCAATTTCCCAGAGGCATTAGAGCCTGAGACAGCGCTGCTTTGAATGCAGTGATTTTTGCTTACTGCATTACAGTGGAAACATCTTTTAATACATACCCTTTGGGTCCTATATTCCTGTAACAGCTTTATCTGTTTAACAGAATTAAGTGCTCAGTCTTACTAAGCAATCACATACAGATTAAAAAGACCTAATAATCATTATTTTTGACTGACTGGCAAGGGTTATATGGCTGATTTATTCATTATTAGTTGCAGCTTACACAGGTCTTCACTATAAACACTGGTTCCACATAGTCATTTGTGATATAAATACATTATTTAAATGGACTCAGAATCTCGTACCAAACCCTTTACTCACACGTGTCAATCACTTGCATTTCTTTGCTGACTGTAACTGGCCCATGTACTTGCCTGAAGCCTACACAGAGAACACAGATCCAGACTTTCTTTTTCATGTTTTATTTATGCAGACTTATGGTTATTTGATGTTAAAAGTATTGTTGACGCATTTTGTTATAGCTATTCTATTTATAACTTATTTTGTATAAAGGATGTTGTTATAGCATCCTCTTATTCCAGGAAGAGCTTCTGGAGTATTTGGATTGCTATCACTGAAAGCAATGGATTATTTGGGTTCTCCATGTGTGAATTCCCTCCCCATCAGTGTGCAGATTCACTTGGAAGACATTTGTCGATTCTTCAAGCTTAATTTTTAATTCTCCATTTGAACAGCAGCAATGCAAAGCATCCACACAAAAACAAAACAAATCAAAACAAAACAAAACAAAACAAACCTGGGAAGAAACTGATAAAATCGAACCTTAGAGAAATCTTAGCCCGCAGAGAGCACTCCAGACCCACTGGATTGAGGAACAGAAATAAGCAAAGCAGCGACTATGGCAGAAAGGTTTCTTTTATGTCTCATCTGAGTGCATCTCAGGTGGCTATAATGAGATTTTCTAGCGAGACTGTGGGGTAATAGGCATAACCCTATAAAGCTGAGAGTCCTGTCAGAAGCCTCTAAATATCAGGATATAGATACAATGCATTTGTTAAGGAGAAAAGGGTTTGGACACAGCGTGGGATGGAGCTGCTGGAGAGTTCCCCAGTCCAAAATGCCAGCCTGGGTTGCGAGTCAGAGCTGCACATTGCCTGACTCAAACCACTCACAAAAGCTCACAGGGGGATCAGCACAGATTGATTCTGTCACTTACCCCTGCCGTGCCCCGTGCTAAGGTCGCAAATACAGCAGCTCTGGGCAGATTTCTACCAGGCACTTGCATGCCACCATAAAGGATGTGCTCTCTTGCTAAAGCACTAACACATCTGGTCTCTTGATATTAATCTGAGGCTGGAAATCCCCTCTTATTATTTGCAAAATCATCTAGAGATAAAATGGTTAAACAGCAGCACATGTAGGATCCTAGAAATCCAAACCAATTGTGGAGTAGTTTACTTGATATATGTATGATAGCATCCTGCCTTACTCAGTGGTCTGAGAGGAAGAGTACTGCGACAACACGGAAATGATCATAGAATCATAGAATCGTTAAGGTTGGAAGGGACCTTTGAGATCATCGAGTCCAACCATTAACCTAACGTGACAAAACCACTTCTAAACCATATCCCCAAGTACCACGTCTACCTTTTTTTTAAACACCTCCAGGGATGGCGAATCCACCACCTCCCTGGACAGCCTATTCCAATGCTGGATAACCCTTTCAGTGAAAAAACTTTTCCTAAGATCCAACCTAAACCTCCCCGGCTTAACTTGAACCCATAATGATACCGCTTTATACATGGCAAGTGTATTCCTTATGATGGAGAAGAATACATTTTCATTGGAGCCTAAAACCTGGGTGAGATTCAGCCCAGAGCTACACTTCCAGTTTCGGTGCACACAATGCGGGGAGGATTGTGGCAGCAGTGGGGACAAAGCATCAGGCTCTGCGTGCACACCACTGCTTCAGAGGGAGTGAAGGCAGCGAAACAGGAGAAGAGAACGCCTCCAGGACAGCCGAGCACTATGCTGTTAAGTCTCCTTTTCAAGGCAATTTTCTCATCAGATCTGTTGAGATCAGTATTTAACGTTCTCCTCACCCGCAGAGTCCCTGGGGCAGCTGGTGCCTGACCAGCTTCCTCCAGGCACTGGTGGAAAGGCGGAGGGGAGCAAGGCTATGAGGACCAGCCAAATCAAACTTGCTCCAAGTTTGCTGATAGTTTCAATAATAGATTATAACCACAAGTAAAGCATGGCAGACCTTCAATAAAACTGAAGGAGTTCACACAGCACCAGTTTTACCCGGTTCACTTTTCTGCATAACAGGTTTCTGGATCCAACCTCACGATGATAGACGGTGCTGTCTCCACACCCTTCTGAACATCCATCTGCACCCATCACTGAAGTAATGAAAAGTGAAACCACCACTTTTTTCAAAGCATTATGATTAGGAAACTTGCAGACACATTTTTGTAAGCTGAAGGCACTTGAACTGAAAAGATGAAGAGGGAGGAGGATGTGCTCGTTTCACTCTGCAAACTATTTGGAGGCTCGTCGTTAGTGCTACCTGCAAAAGATGATCCCACTGGCAACAGCAACCGGTCTGTATGCAAATAATCTCTTATCCTCCCATCACAACTAAGGACCCAAACATTTGGAGCCCTTAGCCAGGGAAGCAGTCATAATAGGCACAATCATAACAAGTTATATTATAATTAGAAGATCCGGTACAATAGTCTTAGATGAGGGATCAGTGCTTTCGAAAACGGCAAGGAAAGGAAATACATCTTTCTCCATATACTTTATTGAAGTCAGATTCAAAGTGCAATGTTGGTGATTTAACATAAACGTAACACATTTTTATAATCCTTATCAAATGTTCAGTCACTAGATCAGCATAAAGCACAGCTTATTAAAATGGATAAGAGGGGATTATGTGATTCACATTGTCAAGAAAAAAAAAGTATTTAAAATACAGAGATTCTTTAATCTGTTGCTGAGAAGGCACTGCACACATTGCCGATGGAACAATGTGTGTGCATCCAACTTTTAATCGCACGGGTCCTGACAAAGAGAATAGTAAAATGATTCTTCCTAGCACACAGAATAAGCTTTTAACAATATAATCCTGATTGCATGTCAAACTTTGATGATTTTCGTTTGGTGACTGAGATAAGTATTTAACTACACTTTGCAAGTTTTAATAACAAGGCTGAGATTTCAGAGAGTCTAAACACTCATTCTGAAGTTTTGCATATCTACTTTGTGCATATCTAGTGTTTTCCAATGAAAAATTTTATGTGCCGGTCTGAGATTTAGCATGCAAATCAAACATAAAGCATGAGCTTTATGTCTCAGTGTAGAGACCATTTTAAATTTTTCAGCAGAAACAGATCCCAAATGAAGACATCTCTGTTGAAAGAAGCAGAATATTAACCAAGACCTAAACCAAGCTTTTGACAAAATGTTATTTTCTGATCACAGTTAATAATACCAACTTGATTTTGAGAAAGACAGCATTAGAACCTCAAAAATAGTAGTCAGAGGTTAGATTTCTTCAGCTGTGCTATCTGTAAAAATATAGGCAAAATGAGTTGCTTCATTAGGGAGCATTCTTCTCATCAGCATGAAAATTACAGTGTTGTGGCAGATACGTGAGCTTGAACACCGAACTCCACTGCCACGTGTTCAGCACGGTAGGTGAACATGCCGTCATCATCACAATGATCTTAAGGGGAATTGTGCACAGTAAATGCTTTTTCACTTGAAATTTTTAATAAATATATTTAGAAAAAAGCTAAAGAAGGCGGGGAGGGGGGGTGTCTCATCTTGGAAGATGCTAAAGAACCTGTATTGCCAAGCTTCTCACCTGACGGGCTAGAGATGAAGTCCTGAGACAATCACAGGTATGCACAGGATTAAAAACCTGCTCTTCAAAAGAAGCTCGTAAAAAGCTGTCCAGATTCTCACATTAGACTCACAGGCTTTGTTCAACAGAAGTTCTCTTTTTAACTTCGTCACAGACTGACTCAGTCTACTCACTTGTTAAATGTCAAGAATGAGCAGGTAACAAAAAACTCATAAAGTTTATTTCTTTCTGCAAAAGAAATCACAGCTTAAACAAAACTCATGATTTGTAACTTAGGTGACTATTACATCCTAATCGTGTATCAATGAACACTTTCACAAGTGTCATCTAATGAGTAAGGTAAAGTTACTGTACTGTTGTGGTGAGTTAAAGTGTTCCGTATGACTGCATTGATCTATGATTAAAATGATTAGTAATACAAGTACATAGATGAACCAACTTTACAATATGTCTATACACTTAAGTTCAGAGAAGACAAAGTTGGAGGACATTATAACTCTCAGGTTTCTCCCCAAACCCATTACCTAAACTCTCAGAGGACGATAAACCACTATGTACAATAACAAGAAACATTTCAACAGAAATGTGGATACCTGAATATCGCTAAAGGTTTGTGCCTACAACGCACAAATGTTTCCACAGGGAACATGGCTAGATACAGGGTAAGCTGGTGTCTTGTAGCTTGACCATTTTTTGTTTTAAGACAAGTTTTCACCCCTAAAAAAACATCTTGCATCCAGGAACCTTCCTGGTTACTCACTGCAACCGTTAGTTATTGCATGGTACAACACAACTGCAGGTCAGAACTTAAATCCAACAATTCGATGCAATTACTGACAGTACCGGAGGACCCTGTAATACAGGGCAGGCAGAATAAGAAAATTGCATTTTCAGACTAAGACAGGAGACAGAGGTGTAATGACTATATAGGTGCAACATATGTGAGATAAGAAGATTTGATGATGCACCCATCAGATATTGGGCAGCTCCCCTGGAACTTGAATGATTTTTCCACAGGAAAATATGGACTTGGTTTCTTATTTATCTCCATATACTGATTTATTTCTGTATACATAAACGCACATGCATATACACACATTAGGAGAATCTGATTTATTTTGGCTGTATTTTGACTGCTAACTGTTTCTACAGTCTAAAAACACCTCCAGGGCTGGCGAATCCACCACCTCCCTGGGCAGCCTATTCCAATGCTGGATAACCCTTTCAGTGAAAAAATTTTTCCTAATATCCAACCTAAACCTCCCCTGGCTTAACTTGAACCCATTTCCTCTCGTCCTATCACTCGTGACTAGGGAGAAGAGGTCAGTCCCCATCTCTCTACACCCTCCTCTCAGGTAGTTGTAGAAAGCGAGAAGGTCTCCCCTCAGCCTCCTCTTCTCCGGGCTAAACAGCCCCAGTTCCCTCAGCCGCTCCTCATAAGACTTGTCCCCCAGACCCCTCACCAGCTTCGTTGCCCTATTCAGACCTTGATCCAGACCTGATTCAGACCTTGATCAGAGGAGTGGTTCTGGTTCTTTCAGCACAGCGATGAGTTCCGGTCTGACTTTGAAGTATCCTTGAACGGACGTTTGTATTTTTCAACTGATACTGGGAGGGAAGGTTTTACCAAAATTACAGGTGAGGACAGAGAGAAGCTGAGGACACCACAATAAAGATATAAGAAGCTGAGGACATTTATGCGTAAGGGGATTATTGTTCCTTGTATGTGCCAGTGCTTTCACATTGGTCCTGAAAATGAGCTGGTGTCTTCAGCAGTTATAATTGCACTTAAATACTCTTTAATCACTCAGGATCTGTCTTGTGACTGGGAGCAAATGAGAAGAGAGTGTTTTCAATTTACATCATTCAGACAGGAATTAGATACCATAATAATGAGTCCTAACAAAATTATACCTTCCTTAAAATGAGGTCATAGCAACATGTTATCATTAGGTGGATTCAATTTTGTATTCAATCCAGAAAAACAGAAAAATGCAGCACAAGAAATGAATCCTTCTCAAGAGCCATTTATGTTGATGGAAATGCATACACAGTTATCAGAACCTCACAGCGGTGCCCTGCGCAAGGCCAAGGGCAGAACAAACATAAGCAAGTCATTAGTGAAACCAAGCGCTCCAATGAAACGTCACCTGCCACCGTAAGTTTATGTAACTTTTAAGGAATCTGTATTTTCAGCTAGAAAGTTCTACCAGCAATATGAAAACCTGGAATGAAGGTGACTGGCGGGGTCAACTTTTTTGACCAGACAAGAGATCTATAGTAGTCCTGATGTACTTTTAACCTTTCAGTATCAGAAGTACTGATGTAGTGTGTCCAAATATAAATTCAAATCTTATTCATAGGCTTTTTAGGCACAGTGCAATTCGAACTTTAATTACTGTTTCATCCTTTTTCTTTAGCATTGAAGCTGATTAAGTACATTTTAGCTCTTCCCTCGAGGAAGAGGAAAATACACTTCCATGACTCGAATCATTGCAGGTCAGAGAACCAAGTGAAATGACGACTTTTCACAGTCTCTACCAGTAATTCACCACCCATGTGTTTGGAACATAGGACTTTTTTGTACACTGCTCAGCAGAAGTTAATAGTTCCTCTTTTGCCCTCTTTTTTTTGCATGAAGACAACCCATATGAGGAATGCTGAGCCAGCCAAACCTGTCATCAGTTACATCAATTTTACTTTTCGGTTAATCTTCAAGGAGTTAATTCTTCAGGTGAAATATTAAACAATATTTTTACTTACATTGATAAAATAAATTATCGTAGGGCTATTTTGTTCCTAAATATTGATTTTAAAAAGGGAATGCATGAGTTCCTTGATAAACAGACTAGAACATCAATCATGCAATTTACTCTGACATTGAGTGAGCTACAATAAAAAAAAATGCTAATTTCTGAAGGTGGTAACTTGTTGATTAAGGCCAACAATACATCACAGTATATGTACAAAGCATTGGACAACCTACCTCAAATCACTGCTGTTTTCATTGGGAGCCAAAAGTGATGGTCTGTGACAAAAGCAGTGTATGAGGTCATGAGCTGGATTATGTTAGTGAACCAGTGTTATTATTTAGTGTTAACAAAAGCCATGGTGGGAATTTTAAACCATTGCTGCTTTAAGTGGAAAACACCTATTACAGTAAAGCTAAAAAAAATGATAATCACATATTTCAAAAGAAGTTTTAATAATGATTTTGAGCAAAAGTGAAGGTCCAAAATAGAATGAACACAAATCTAGAATTTCCAACAACCAATAATCTTTTGAAGAAACAGCACACACTTCTTAGACTAGATCCTCTGTAACCTTGCCATAATTTCAGTTTTGTATGTTTTATTAATTTCAAGAGGCAGTATTAGCCATGTAATTATTGTTGCAATTCATTCCTTATGTTGCTATGGATTAAACAGTAACTTATCTGTAGTAATTATGCAATAGGCTGTAACTAAGTGAAATATGAATACTGCCAGTTTGTCCCACTGTGTTTCAGTTCTGCTACATAATTGTTAATGTTCACAACAGCGCAGTAATTGAATTACAGAACATTAGCCACATGATTACGATCATAAACTTGTATCAAATGTAAGACTGTGAAATAAGATTTGAAACTCTGAAGTTATGAAGTTCATACTAAACTGTATCTATCCTGTTCTTTAGACTGACTCATTTAATCAACTGTCACAGTCTTAACTTCTTTCACCTAAAACACACGCAACCAGTCTTATCTTCTACTGGAATTGTTCCATAGTTGCAAGCTTTCAGTTTGATTTTGATGCAACACACATAGATCCTCCAAGTTGGTAAGTTGACTTTCAACCCTGCAAAATCTTAAGATATTTATTTGAATGAGGCTACTATCTCAAGAAACATTGAGCTTGTGTTTTCAAACTAGAGTCTTCCTCACAAATCTGGTGGCATTCATCTGATCTAACGTCAGCTTTTTGTAGGTTGAATGCCCAGTCTAAGCCAGACATCCAAGTTTCCACCGTGAAGAGAACAAGGCATTTTCAGGGAAGAATCCATCACAAAGTGTTTGATATCCTGCACGTGGATCCTCTTTGGAAATATTTCTGTTGAGGAGCTTTCATTAAATTCTCATCTTTCTGACCACTTGGGGAATGCAAAAGTCTCAGACAGCATAATTCTTGTCCCACAGCATCAGTGAACAAAGGTAATTATTTTCTATGGTTTCTTACATTTACTGCAATTCAAATACAAAGTCACCAAATCCAAAGAGATGGTCAACTTCGACTCTGAGGGCATCACAGTTTCATCCCAAACACTCATTTTATGACGCTATTTCTAATTGGGAAGATTCTATCACTGAGTTTTACATCTTAAATGTGATATTATTCCCATTAGTCACTTGTTGCATGGTGGGTTTCTTTGAAAGATGGCCTAAATGCCATGCATCAGAAGAACGTGACCGAGAACCTAATAGCGATAATTAGCATCTAAAAGATTTCACAGTGGTTTACCCAGAATCCTTATACTATCAGAAAGAGATGAAATCCAGACCTGCACATGCAAAGGCCAAGGTGTATCAGTCTGGAAACAGCAAACGTGAACTCTTTCCTCACTGGGGCTTTCTACATCTGGCACCTCTGAGTTGTCCTTCCACCACTACACAGCTTTCATAAGCTCTTTTAATGTGTGAAGCTGCAGATCATTTGTGGTGAATAAAGCCCTAACGGATTACTCATTGTTAATTAAATAACCTGATTCTGTCCACTGAATCTAATGCATTAAAGTATTTAATGTTTGTTTGGTAAACTGCTTTGCTAAATGCTCCTTTGACTTTTATTGGTAATAAACATTAAGCATTTATGGCCTGTGAAAGCAGTTTCACATCTAGCTTATGCTGTTACTATTTACAGTTTGTTAATGAAATACCATTAACTTGCTCCAAACTGCAAGTTGGTTTTGTTCTACTCCTTAACTTTTATTATATAGTGTATAGACCAAGTCAATGAAAATCGTGTGAGCAACAATGGCACTTGTTACAAAAAACTTAGCAAAAGCAGGAATAAAAGAAAAAAATACTATGTGCACAAGTACGTTTATTTGCATCTGCCCATTCCCAGTCTACGTTGCCTGTGAAGAGGGGGACACCGCTCCTGCGAGTTCCTGGGGAAAGGGCATTTGAGATGCATATGTAGAAAGCCTGGCTCAGTTTGCACTGAAACCTTTTCTACGCATCACAGTGGCTTCACACAACTACAGCTATCTGAAATTAGTAGCTAAAATGTGCATACTCAAAACCAAGAACCTTTTTTTCACCCCCACAGAAAAACATGCACGTGTTCCTTTCTCTGTATACTAACAATACAACTCTTGAGCGCTCTTGAAATTTAAGAACAACTGCCTGTGCATGCAAGTGACTTGTGTTGCTACACAGAACAAGACAATGCATTTTATCTGCCAGGGGTATAAAATACAGGCTTCTGTCAGTTTAGTAGTCTCCTGTCTATCCTGTGCAGCAGCAAACATCTTAAGGGAACCTGACTCCCTGCAAGAAGGCAGCATGTGCTGTATTTACCAGAGAAGAAAAACAAACATTGTGCTTTTTGAGATACTCCCTTTGCTTCTGCATTTGCTTCCAAGTGGTTTGGGTTTTTTTGTTTTTTTTTTGTTTGTTTGTTTGTTTGTTGTTTTTTTTTTTTGCATGTGAGACTTGCATCACAAACACAGTTATTGAATATAGCGTATAATCATCCCTTCTATCTGCTTGGCCAGTGTTCACAGAGAGGAGCGCACTGCTTGACATTTGTATATTCACTGTGCAATGCAGACTTGAAAAGTAGAAAGAGAGAAGATGGCTTGGTTGTTCCGATACATTTGATTCCTGTAACGCAACCATTATTGTGACAGTGCTGTTTTGTCTAGTGAAAATAGTCGGAGTGACCCATTCTTCTCCTTAGAAGATGTTTAATTTTGAATAAAAAAAATCATGACATAAATGAGATAGCAACAATTCCAGCTGTTGTGTGCTTAAGAATGACAACACATCTGTCAAGCGATGAATAATATACAGTTTTGGAAGAGGCGACATCTAAGATAGGCCCCAGTTACAGATTTAGCTTATGGATAAGGGCAATACCTGGCTAACGAGGTACCTGTGGGATGGCAGGCAGGGTTCAGAAGGTTCAGCCTCAGACCAGCACTACTGCTGATGCCAGCAGAGACATGGTTCAGCCAGGCCCACCACACTTACAAGAGAAACAGAAACCTGCCAAGGTTTGGCATATCTTTACCCCGCGCTCCTCTCCCGTAGGGATACAAATAAGCCCCTGTGGTGGAAACCGGGAGTAAACCAAGAGACAGCTAGAAGCAGCTGATGATCAATAGAGCAAGGGCACTACTGAGCAGCTACAGGGTTATACACGTGTCCAAACTGTGCTGCAAAAGGCAGTGTTAGCCCTGCTTGGGCCTGTTCTCAGGATTTTGGAAATGGGTTGGGGCAAATAAAATCCCTGCACTGAACAGACAATGGGACAGAGCCACCGGGGAGGCATGGACCGGGATTTCAGAAGGAGGGATGTCCTCAGGCTGCCTTTTGGGTGGCTTCACTGGCATTTTAAAGTCTCCACATTTGCATCATTGCCATTAGGTACTGCTCAAGGGTGAGCTGTACAATCTTCCCCTTGGCTGATTTACTGAGATGTGAATTTTTTTTTCCTTCAAGTTCTTTTTATTTAATATTGATTATTGTAGAGTGCTGTAAGGTAATAGCATGAAAGTGTTATTAACTTACTGGTAGGGTACGTTTCATCTTTGGAAAAAAAAAAAAAAGGGAGAAATGTTTGTGTGACGGTTTTAATCATCATCTATAGCTCCATGATGAATAAGTGTTAAATGCAACATTGAGAAATTTTGATTTTCAGACTCGAGTCACATAATCATGTTAAAAAAACCCAACCCCACAATACAACGATCCCACACTCCCCTACGCACCTACCTCCCCAAGATCCAGGCAGGAGTAAGCTAAGAGGTGGCTAAAAGAAGCTAATCTATTCTTAACCTTGCTTCATAAATGACAGCAAAATTAAATGGAAGCAATCATGAATCATAGGAGGATCAGAGCTGGGTAACTAATTGGCCTATTTTCTGTACTGTCAGAATCCTCTCGAGCAATTTTCCTCAATTATAACTGCAAATCAGCATGTTATTTCCTCCTCACAAACTACCCATTGCTGAGGGACTAACTAGGTGTCCCAGGATATTTCCTGATCTATTGCTGGAGACCGATTCCCACTGTTAAATAATTACAGGAAGTTCAGAGTCCCGTATTGGAGGGAAAAAAAAAATAATAATCTGTTTTACCTATTAAGACAAGGAAAATGAAAACCTTAATTACAGAGAATAAACCTTATTTTTAATAGTAGGCTTTGCTAATAATTAGGGATCTTCTTTGATCAAAGCTAAGGCCAACCTTAACAGAATACACTCAGCACTTTCTCTTCAGATATTGATTTCCCTTCAGTATGAAGGCTATCATACTAAAACTCTGTCAACTATAGAGTCCAGTGGAACAAAAAAGACAGCAGTTATTCACTGCTATTGTTCAGGGGTATCAGAGATATGATTAAACTTGCACGCAATTAGAGTAACCAAGTAAAGCTCATTGCTTCTCTGCTGCATGCTAATCACACACAATAAACATGTCAACTCTTACTTGTATTCTTCATGATGCATTATGACGTCTACTATTTAATTAACCTCAAATTTCTCTTGTAATATCAAATATGTAATGAAAAAACAGACCCTCACCTTTTCTAAAGGATAAATAACACCTCAAAGAGATCCCTTTGGAAAAAGGAAAGTGACAGAACAATTGACACTTCTAAACCATATTATCTAAGTTTCCTCATTTCATGCAGACTGTATATAGACAAACCTGATCTGGAATAGAACGGAGAAGAGAAAGCTAAGAACTGACTTTGTGTTTATTCATTTCAGAGCAGTGGTACTTCACTGATGACAAAATGTTTGGGCTTCCCAGGTGACAGGCACAGCAGAGTCACCATGACCAGGCAGGACTGTGACAGTCCCCACATAACTGCCTCAGGCTTTCTGTTTGCTTGGTTTTTAGCCTTTCCCACCACTAGCAGCTTGCCTGCCCAGGGGCTGAGCTGGATTTGCTTTCAGAGCAATTCCTTCTAGCTCATTAGTAACGACAGGCTCATTTTCCCTGGTGACACCTGTGCCTAATGCTACATGGGTCTCAGCTGCTTGAGCTGAGAAAAAGTCTGTGGATTCAGCATCAACAATACAGGTTCAAAATCCATCCTACATCACAAAAAAAATTAAACAGCTTGATATTGGAAATACTTTCATCTCAGGTAGTCAAGAACTAAAAAAAACCCACAAAAACCATAGAAAAGGGTTTTTGTGAAATGTCTTAATCTTCTACTTCATGAAGAATTTAACTCTTCCAAACGCTATTCTCAGTGGTGGCATTTTTGGTTTGTTTTTGGTTTATTTGATTGGGGTTTGGGTTTTTTTTGGGGGGGAAGAGGGGGTCTTGTGTGGTTTTGTTTTTGCTGTTGTTGTTTTTTTTTGTTTTAAAGGTAGGCAGCTAGCTATAAACTAAAAGGAAATATATTTATTGGAACATCATAAAGAGATCCTGGAGTATTTTAAAGGTTTCTTAGTCTCAGTGACTCCAGTTGGCCTGTCACACTTAGAGCAACTAGGACAGTCGAACCAATAAGTGTTCTCATTGCTGTCTGGGAATAGCTACACAACCAGCAGCATCTCCAAGAAGTTCTTCTGAACTTCGCCAAAAAAGGGATATATTAGTACCTTTTCTAAAGACTGGGTTATTACCTGATATCCTGTTTTAAATGTAGAACTTGGTCTAGTGAGATTTTGGGAGTTTCTATAGTAGTAGAATAGTACTAAGTCTATAGCAGTACAGAGATTCCCCTCTGCAGATCAGCTGGAGTTGTGTGCCAAAATTTTCAAGTAGTTTCTAAAAGCCATAGAAATATTGACCACGTTTCTCAGTGCTGCATTGCAGCTCTCTAATATGGTACCGATAAGGTCTAAGGAGGTAGTTTCATTAAAGGTGTTGAAATGGTCATGTTTAAGTAACTCACTCTAAGTGGCCTTGATTCAGTAATTTCTTTAAAGTAAAAGCGGTGGGATGTTCATAAGCTGCGTTCAAGATAAAGCAACGCTTTTTACCCTGTCCAGCTAAGAAATGGAAATACGTTCATCTGAGGTCAAAAGGAAAAGCAACATGTGAAGAAAAGGGTAGAAATTATGTGAGAGATGCTTAAAACGTGTATTATCTGCCTATTCTTTTCTGTCCTTCAATTTTACTGTGTTTTGGAGATGAGCCATTGCAGATCCAAAGCAGCAGCTTTTATTCAGCTGTGAACCACAGGGCACAGCATCTCCTCTTCTGCCTGTCGGGAATTTCAGATATGCATAAAAAAGAAAGCAAGCATAACGCTATTGACTTCAGTGATGTTTTGATGTTTCACTGGTAGAACAGAGCACCATTTGGCTTAAAGCAAGAGAATGTGGAATCTATCAAGAGAACCCCAAGGAGAGCCCAGGATTTACAGCTCTCTAACAAAGACGAACTGACAGAAGGTTAAATGATGTCATTTCTAAAGCACTGTCCGGTGTGGGAAACTGCAGCACTGAAAAGGAGACGCCTTGAACCCACGCACAATAGATGTACAGAATAGCAGTAGGTATGATGCGGATTTCAGACCCATAACTTCAAAATTGCCCCCAGAAAAGTAAGAGCAGGAAGAGCACCAGTACTGCACCAGGACACCATCTCCAGGCTTATACACTTTCCCAAGAACAAAGACTATTCAATGGATGCATCTTCCTTACAATCCCCATCAGTACCTACTAGTCTGGTTGATCTGCATTTTGGCTACCTTCACACCAGTTTACTGGGAAAAGTTGGGAAACACCTACAGAGCAGCCAATATTCAGGGAAGATATGATAGTCACTCCATTTTAGGAAGAATGCAACAGAAAGTAGCATTTGCTGCAGCAGGCAGATACACACTGAATTGATAATCCATAGTTGAAGATGATGCAAATCAGGATACGTGCTGTGGGATGTTGATCTGTACTGCAGAAATCAGAGCTTGCTTTGAACGGTATTTAAGCTGTCTCAAACTGGGCTACCGTATCATGTGTGTTCATTTTATTTATTTATCCTATTATTTATTAAGTGGACTAATCAATCGCCACAAGTATTTCTTGTGAGTACCAGTACTGCAGTCCCACACATTAGCTCTTTGATGCTAACCAAGACCAAACAGATTCCAGCTCGCTACCCCACGACACGGATCAGAAGAGAGCCCTCATAGCTCCTCTATTACTGCCACACACACAGTGCACAACAGGGAGCAGATGTGAGGTGATGATGGATCTCCAGCCTATGTTCCTCACATCCTCCTCTGAAGACTCATTCTAAACAGAGGCTCTGGCTTCGCATGGCAAAGCTTCCTGGTTTAATTCACACCCGTGAAATCAGCTGTAGCATTTGAGACATTTTTCCCTGGCAATTGTTAAAGAAACTCTGGAGCAGAATTCACATGAGGCAGCATACCTGGTGATTCTTCCTCCTCCTCACTGTGTGTCATATATCCCCATCTCCCGCCAAAACAGTGCTCTGCTGAGCAAAGAAAAACTGCAGCTCAAGCCTTTTATACTGCAGAGTGCTGCAGTTGCATTAAAACTCCATCACACAAACCGTCATACTGAATTCATTAGAAACTGTTCCTGCACGAGGTAAAAAAAAAAAAAAACAAACACAAACAAACAAACAACCCACCAACACATGCATGGGCCATTTGCTCTGGGGATGAAAGCATCCTTCCCCACCAGAACATATAACCCTTCATAAAGGCTTTTAAAAAGAAAATAAAAAACAGCCTCTTCCTTCCCTCCTACGTAAAGCACAGACAGTGCGTGTGCTAGCACCCAGCCACACCGCACTGCAAGAAGAATGTGGGCATCAATGGCTTTCCCCAAGCTCAGAGACTGGGGTGGGGCAGCTCAGAAAGTTGAAAGGCAAAGGTCATTTCTTCCTGTTTTCCAGTGCATATCTGCAAGATTTTCTCATCTTAATATTTTCTTAATAACCTACCCTGCTGGGTTGTTTGGGTTTTTTTGAATGATATTGCTCTTTCTGGTTCCTGCCATGTTCTGCACATGTGAATGCCCGACTCGCATCACAAAATTCTCTCGAGACCACCACCAGCTAAAAAAAAAACAAAACTGCAGTCTTTCATGGCATATGTCAGCCTATTAAAACCTCACAGTTCGCTCTCGTTTTCTTGTGTTAGCGACACCTACTGGATTTTACCTCACCTAGAATATTTACATTTTACCCCCATTAAAGGGTAATATAATTGAACAAGTGCTAGGTGACCAACGACTCCTACTTTCTCGCATGCAGCTGCCATCAGATTAAGTGTACAGAACAAGCCAGAATACTTTCTAACACTTTTTTCTCAGAGGAGGTAGAACTTCTACCAACACATTCAATGAAGCCAAGAAATTCCTTAGCATTTTCCCTGCCTGAAACTAAGCTTCATGGTCCTGAGCGTACCGGTTTTCCTTGACCTCCTTGAGCAGCTTTACATGAGGCATCTACGTCAGTCCTCACCCAGACTGTGCAGTCTGAAGACTACTCAGCTCTGTCCTTTGCTGTTCCTGCCTTGTTGACTGGACTTGCCGGACTGACCTTGGACCTGATGTGTCATTTCTGTAATGATCACCGTCCCCACCCCTGTTCCACTCGCCTGGCTTGGTGCTGTGGGACTGCACCCTTGTTGGCAAGGTCACTGCCCCTCCGCGTGTGTGGTCACCCTTGGCTCCTGGATTGCCTGCCTCAGTGGAGCAGTCCCACTCTTGCTGCTCCCTCTCAAAGGACTCCAAATATTCCTCCCTAAAAATGTCCTTTTATATACAGTGTCATGTCAAGGATATGCTACCCATGTGCATAACGACAGCTATATACAATAGTGATTCAATTAAGAAAATATCTATAAATGGCATCACCTTGCATTAAACTTTTGACTTGAGGTGAACATGGAGTAGACTTGACATTCACATCTATTCAGGTCAGACATTTAACACTGCGCAGTCCAGGTCCATCTCTCCCCAAGGAAAAGCTGTTCTTTCTTAATGAATGCGTACGCTCACTTTACATTTTCCCAAAGCCAAAAGCAGTTCAGTTTGAGTTTGGCAGATATCCAAGCTCAAGCTGCACAGAAACACGAGATGACTGTGAATACGCTAATCAAAAATGTAGACTAAGGAAAGGGACAGAGCGCTATCCCTTAAAAGAAGGGTTTGATACTGTTTTATTTCCTCTACCCTGATTTTATACCAATGGGGTGTCATAGTCATTAGCAATGTTACTTCTAATCACCCCTAATACGAGGGGAAAAAATAATTAGATTAAATGTAAGCAAAGCCTTTGAACTCTTGTGATTTGGGTACACAACACCAACATGCAGAATGCTTACAAAGTAAGATTATGCACTTAGAAATAGCCCCTTTGAGTTCAGGAATAAATATGAGTGAGTAAATTTCAAAATTAAGACCTGAATTTAAGAATAGGCAAACCAGATTAAAGAAAATGGGACAAGAATACAACTCCTCACAGCAAGCCAAGTAAAAAAAAAGAAAATGTTTCCTCTACATTTTAGTAAAGCATGATTTTTTTTTTAATGGTATTTTCGTGTGAGGGTTTAAGGATTATGTTCAGAGGTTTACAGATGACTTCTGAATAAGAAACAAGGTGCCTAGAAATGACTTGTGGCAAGTTTATTTAAAGAAAACCCCAAAGCAGCATTCAGTTTCACACCAGTACTTACACTATGTAAATCAATTTGATCTGAGGATACTTCAGATTAAACACACTTTTTCTTTTTTTAGTCAGATCACTGTCTCATTTAACACATTTATTATCCACGTGACTGGAAACCCCAAAAACATACAAACTGAGCAGAACTGCAATACTGCAAAAGACCTGGATAGCAGATGGACTTGTTAAACTACTTTATAAGGTCAACTTTTGCACCTCTCAAGTGTTCAGGAAGATGGCCTTGTGCTGGGCTGAAGCTCTGCTGCTCCTAAATGAGTTGTAGTGACACAATGAACACAGCTGTGTTTAGAACAGAATAAAGAATATTAGAGACTTGTGAGAAGCAAAACCCAGATCCTCCAGGTGCCTTCCAGTCAAAGGACTGACTGAGACTGCAAATTTTCCCTTTGGATCCCACCTTCTGTTAATCTCCCTGCAAGACTGCACGGAGCCTCACTTCATCTTCAATACTTTAATGAGTTCTTTGATTTTATTAGATGTTCTCATTGATTTCACTTAATGATTTATATATTACCTATACTCTTGGTGATTAGGGATTTTTCTACTAAAGGTAAGACAAATTACAAAGGCAACCCACAATGGGTCACATAAAACAACCACAGCAGTCTCCAAGGAGATATTAATTGCCCAGTTGTGGGAACAAAGTAACCAAAGAAAAATAATACAACAAAACTGAAACCAATTAGGGTGCTTCACATTATAGATTGAAACCCAAGGACCTAGGAGGTTGAGAAGAGTGAACTTCAAAACCAGCTAAGTTGGCGAGTTATTTTGATAACAGACTGGCAACTGATGCGCAACTGGTTGTTGCAACAGCAAATTTCTACAGTTCTCAGGTTGTACAATTCCAGACAGGAAGAAGGGGCAAATACAACAGCATGGGTGTGAGGGGCTCAACTACAGCAGCCTCTGCCAGCTCTTCATACTGCTTTGAAGACCTGAGTCTATCAGCTGACCTCTGAAGCAAATGATTTTACTAATTCCATCTTATTTCCCCAGAAGACCAAGTGCTCCAGGAGATACGGTAAAACGACATTTTCACATCAGAAATGATGCGGTGCTCCAGTATACAGTCCAGGAGAAAAAAAAAAATTATCTTGGATAATTGGTAGTTCAGCATGAGCAATCCAAAAGCAGGAAAAAAAAAAAGAGGATTCATTTCAGGTAATTTGTAGTTCAGGGTGAGTGTTATTATACATGACATCAGAGGAATTAGCATTCCACCAAGTGGAGAAATAATTCTTTGGGAACCACCAACTGTTTCACTATTGCTGGCTACAGAGGCCTTCTTTAGCTCCCATCTGGACAGTGTCCATACTCTAACTTGCTTCCAGAAGTCATCACTGTTTCTTAAGCAAGAATTTTTAAATACAATAATTATTACATCAAAAGGAAAAAATGTAAAATAAAAAGTATTTTATGTATTGGATCAGGTAAGCTGGGGAAATCATCTAACAGCTATGTTTAAGTGGAGTAAAAGTTATGAGTGAGACAATAAAATTCCAGTGCAGAACCTGCTCAACATGCTAAGAATTAAAGAGCTGGAGGCAACATACCTGTGAGAGTTCAGGAGGAAAGAGATTTCCACGTTTCCCCCAGAACAGGTACAGCCCATACCCTGTGCTCTGCTCTCTTACAGCAGAGAGAGAACTGTATTTATTCAGCTGGAGAAGGTTTGAAAGCTACAGCTCCCTTTGACAAGAGGATGGCATGGTCCCGCGCTGAACTGGCCCCATGTGCAAGCTCGCAGCCATGGGTGCGCAGGCTGATGCCCACCCCTGCCACCACAGTGCCACGTGCCCCTCCTGAAAACTGCCGATGGTGCCCGATGGCAGCAACACTCTGCAAAGTACGACTGATTTAAGTCAATGCATTAAATGCAATGGGCTTTCGTTACAACCTGTCATCCTTTTTATATCTTTGCTACATGAGAACCTATTAAAAAAAAAACACCGCTATAATCACAAATAAAGCCACAAATATGAAAACAAATAAAAGGTAAAGCCATGCATGCAGGAGACGCTGTTATTCTGGTGCTCCAGTACAAATCCAAATGATAAAGAATGAGAGGAGGTGAGAGGGGAGGGAACGAGCCTGCAACAGTCCTCCTGTGTACTGCTGTCCCCATTAATATCAGCAGCTATTCCTCCAAATTGTGACTCAAGGGGACAATTAAACCATTGCTGCTCCCATTTTCCCCACAGAGCAGCACTGTTACAACAGTGCCGGCTTCTCCTATTGTGGTACGGCAGTAGCCCCTTGGGAGAGCTGCATAATGCTGCAGCCACGTGAAAGGGACCTTTCAAATATTTTCTGAAGTCAGTAGCATCGCCCGCCTTCTTCCATTACAGTTTTCAAACATCAAAGCTGCCCTTATTTCAGCATTTACTCAGGAACCATTGAGGTTTCAGTGAAACTGGGAAGATTAATTAAGTGATAGCAAGTTTGAATGTGGGAGATGAATGATTAAAAGTTCTCAAGGTAAGAGTAGGTACTATCTTTTCAGAAAATGGTACCACTTATATTGATGAATTTCTTGCTCAGTGGTCTATAATGTCACCTGAAGATGAGAGGCTGGAGTGCTGTAAAGAGAAATTCTTTAAAAACTACTCTGCTGACATTGTAACACCACTTAAGTAAAAAGTCAGATAATGCAGCATCACTCAAAATACTGCCAGACTGATAATATTTTTAACTTATTGAAATGAAAGAAAGACTTCTGATTTATTTGTCTTGCTGCAAGCATTATCAGAGCTGCTTAGAAGAAAATGTAAGTGTAGAGGTTTAAATTATTATGTTCAAGTCAATTTTCTCTACTTATTTTCATTTATAAGCAGATCTGCACTTCTAAAAATTGCATGACTGTTAGAGATGTGCGTCTGTCCAGTATGGCTAAACAAGCAGGCAGAACAGGAGGGGAGTACCGGCACAAGCAATACAAGCTTTTCCATCCGTAGCCCAGCTTTGCATCAGGAGGCCGTACTGAGAAGGGGTAGCATACAGCATGTCCACAAGACCGTATTTGCTTTGTTCTGAGCAAAGGGACTTGATCCTGGCGAATACACGGTTGCGGCGAGCGCTGCCCAGTACAGAGAGCACACAAGAACCAACAAGCGCTAACATTTTGTATCAGGCTAGCAGCCAAGCAAGCTGAACCGAGAGAAAAGGCTCAGCATCAGACACCATTACTAATGGAGTACTATCTACTTCTTATCAAGTCCTTAATTTATTAAAAATGATTTAAACCAATAAGTTTATCCACTCTTTAATCCAATGCAGGTTAACAAGGCCATACCGGAGCCGCATATACGTATTCACTAAACTCTTCTGAAGAGTGGCAAAAATAAATGATTATTTTTAATATCAGGAGTTCCTGCTTTCTTTTCTTAAAATAACTTTCTCTACTATTTATCATAGGGCAATCACAGGTCAAACATACCCAACAAAACACAAACAACCCTCTGCTGTGCAGTATAATGAAACTCAGCCAGGAACCAGTCATCGATGAAACAATCGATAGCACACATGTCTGAAGAAAGCAAGTAGGTTGTAACATCATCTGTATGCCTGACATTTACCAGCGATAACATTAATCCCTAGAAGAAATCTGCTATACTTCTCAATATTATTTTTTACCCAGAAGTATCCAAAGAATTAATTATAAAGTTGATTTTGAATAGTGCTTTAAACTGGAAATTAATCTAGTGTTTAAATTAAGCAGTGGATTGAAATGGCTAATTGTTATTAACCCACGATTAAGTAAAGAGCCACAGCTACTGACTTATAAGAAGTTGGTGCTGCTTATGACACTGTTCCAAGACAGGTGACTGATTTTGAGATGCTGAGTGCATGCTCATCCCTGGGATATCCTCAGCAGTTGGGAGGAGTTGGTCACAGGCTCTCAAAATAACATCTTTGGTTATTTAAATCAGTAGGTTTTGGCTCTTTCCAGAGGTGGGACACTCTGCCAGACCACTCAAGTACTCATTCGCTGAGACATTGGCCACTCTGCTGCTCACACAGCTCAGCTCTCAAAGAAGCCTCTTGTTTATTCCCAACATACTACAAGGCAGCAAAAAGGGGAGAGAACAAGCGAGCAAAAAAAGGCAGCAAGAATGAAGTTCTTCAGTGAGCTGTCTTGGACCAAACCCTTCATTTGCCTTTCATGTAAAAAACCCACGATTCACACCCTGTCAATTTGGAGATTCCACAGAGTAGAAATCTGCCTACATGAGGGAAAGGACAGCAAGAGCAATATCTTTATACCACATTCTTTCCTGTGCAATGCAACCTCAGGCACATAACTCAAGAAAACCTGCTTGAAATTCATGCCTCCCAGAATACTGTCTATTGAATGCCTCTTGCCTTGCAGGAAGCTGGAACAATAGGTGAATCAAAGGCAGCAGGAAAATCAGAAAAATCACCCTGTCAGGGGGCTGAGAATGGGAGCTGAAAGGCAAGTACCAGAAATAGCCAGAAAATTGATATTATTTCTGTAAAAAGAAAAATGTGAAGGTTTTGCTAGGGTTAGGAAGAGAGGAGGGGAGAACAAAATCCCAGACCAGAGCACTTTGCTGCTCTGAAACATCGCTAAGATATTTCAAGTCTAAAGATGTGCTCTATCAGCCAAGCAGAACTTTATTACTTATACAAACATGTCAGATGTTATAGTCAAAATAAACAAACTACTGATTTATCACAGAAATAAAACAGAATATATTTACCCAAGAAACTTTCAAAGAACTTGAATTTTTTTTTTATTTTTTTTAGCAAAAAACTTACATGCATCCCAAAAGCCCTACCATCCTACAATGCCCAGCAAAAGCATTCTCCGATTGATTCTAGATGCAGAGTGGATTTGCTTTACAACGGGACGCTCGTGCCCCACGGAGCTGCAAGATTGCCTCCTCGCCTCAAGTCCTGTACACTGCAACCTGTTCTCAGAATGCAAAAGGCAGGGGGGAAGAGCAATTTCTGGCTATTTTTTCCTACTCAAATTCTACACAGAAGACTTAGCAACCAAACTGGCTCTATCACTCGGGTACAATCCATGACAATAATCTCTGTTGTATAAAAAAGACGACTAATAGCATTAGAAGTGGTCAAGTCAAGAACTGAAGTACTTAGAAATATCAGAGGTTGGCACTTTTAGCTTAGATCACCCCTCTTGGGACATATAACAATATATTATGATTTAAGCATGCTTAGTTTATCATTCACTGTTCCAGAAAGGCTGTTTCCCTAGTCAGATCATGAAATAATGTGAGATCAGCAAAAGTTACTGACCAAACTAACAAGTATTATGTGAACTGAGGGTTGGGTTGGTGGGTTTTTGTTTTGTTTGGGTTTTTTTTTCCAGAAACCAAACCCAGATATGTTTCTGAGAGAGCACAAAAGTACACTTTTGATAGAGGTGACATTTAGCTGCCAGATTCCAATCTCTCCTCCAAAGTATGCAGGAAACCATTTTACAGAGATGTACTTATTTAACACAGACCAAGTTGTAGTATCTCCCAAATTCATTCCCAGTAATGGTTGAAATATTTTTATTAGATACTCCCAAAATGGGAATATGCAAGCACAGCAAATATCCAGCCAGGAGAGTGTCAAGCAGAATGATTTATATCCATCAAAGCTATCAGGGACTGAAAACAGGACCTTTAAGTGAGAAGCGTTAGACCCCTCAACTGCAAACATGCTACCTGCATTGCTGGTTTTCCTCTCATGTTTTGCAACTGTAAACACTTGCTTTGCAAACTAGAAAGGCTGATCAGCTATTTATATTATATAGCAGCAATAGCATTTTTAATGCTTTCCTGGTTTCAGCGGAGAGTGAGTTAATTTTCCTTCTAGCAGTTGCTGTGTTTTCAGATTTGTTGTGAAAGTAATGTCAATAACACATATTGTTTTAGTTGTTGCTAAGTGATGTTTATACTAGTCAAGGACTTTTTTCAGCTTCCCATAGAAGCTGAGAGGGAGTACTGGCAGATCAACGGAATGGCCAGTGGAATATTCTGTATCATGGACATCATGCTCAGTATATACATGGGGGTTGGCAGAGGGGCGGGAATCCACAGTCACTGCTCCGGTCAGGCTGGACAACAAGAGTGACTTGTGTCTTGTCTATTCTTCTATCATTATTATCATTGTTAGTTTGCTTTTCTGTTATTGTTCTATTAAACCGTCTTTATCTCAACACACAAGTTTGGGTTTTTTTTCCCTCGCTCTCCTTTTCTCCCTCTTCTCCCTGCCCTTCTCAGGGGGGAAGGGGGGGATGAGCGAGAGGCTGTGTGGTCCTAGTTGCTGGCTGGGGTTAAACCACAAGTGTACTGAACACAAATAGTTTGAATACTGGTAGGAACTGCTACACAAAGCGGTGTGCTTCATGTGAGCAAGAATTACATCTAAATGAACGAATACCAAAAGTGGAGATGGCTACTGCTGCCAGATCAGCCCGGTACTTGTTTATCTAACAACGGTGTAGCTGGGAGAAACATGCAGCTAAGAGGTAACATAAAACAGTACTTGCAATTACAGGGTGACAAGGCCATAACACTACAACATTTACACTTCATATAAATCAGCTCCTCAGATGGCCCTTCGTTGTAAAAGTGTCAGTCAGTCAAACCGCTGTCCTCAAACCACCACTGTTTTTCAGAATTATTTCAATGTGCATCTGGACACTCATGTCACCATGACTGAGCCACTCAGCCAGAAAGCAAAAGGCTGGAGAAGCACATGGAAAGTTTGCTGTTTCCAAAGGAAAAACCCACATGCTTATATTTTGCTGTGATCATAACTGTGTCATATCACTGAACAGTAAACATTTGGAAAAACAATTACACAAAGTTACAGGCCAAAATATTTTGTTACATTTACAAATAGGAATACATTTGTGAAAATGTGCATCTGTTCCGGGTTAACAGGCGCCTCCACCAAGCCATTTTCACATTTGGTTTAAACATTATTCCACAGAGATCCTTAAAACAGACTCCTAAAGCAAAAAGCATTCACCAAGTTTGGTTGGTGCTACGTGCAGTTTATTACTTTCTCCTGAGTTTCAGACAACCCCCACTTCTCTACTCAGTTAAATTATCAGGAAACTGGACTAAAACTGAAATTCTTAATACCCATTCAGTTAGCCAGTCTCCAGAGTACTTTCCATTAATAATGAATCCTCTCCTGAGGACGGTGAAGTGTCGGGGCCGTCTCCTGTGCTGGTGAAAACAAAGGACAGCATGGATTCTGGGGGAACCGTGCTGAGTCACCCTGTCTCCTTTAGCCCCGAGAGCTGAATTAATTTGTCCACGTTGACAAAGGGAGTTCATTAGATGAGCTCTGCTGACTGGCAATGGGGAAATCTAAGAAGTTACTGCCCTCCTCTGTTCATCTCACGCCACCCTATAATTGACAGCAGTTTGACTTAATACGCCCTCGTACGGGCTGGTCCAGGTTCACTCCTGCCAAGCCTGCACGGCGGGCGGTAACTGCAGGGGCAGGATGGGGTAGGGAGCAGAGGACTGTGACCTCCTGCCTCACCCTCAGGTTCACGGGCAGGGCTCATTTCCCACTGCCTTCTGCAGTGCCAGAAGTTATCCTGGCTCCAACACCCTGCTCACCTCACGCCAGCTCCTGAACATCTCACAGGGTAAATCCTAACTCAGGTGAAACCCGGGAGAAGTTTGGGTTTTTTTAAATGCTATCATAGTCTCACTTTTGTAATATCAATAGATAACAGAGTAGGATGTTTCCTATTATTCTAGCGAGTCATTTGATGATTTATTATTTATATGAGCGATCTAAGATACAATGCATAATGAAGCCAAAGTAATTAAGAGCAAATCTTTGCACCCCTTTAGATAGTCACTCTGTGTATTTTCAAAATAGTAAGAAGAGTAATATGACAGTCTGCAGACATGGACCTAGCCCTGCAGAGGGTACGTATCCACTCATAAAAGTGGATTAAAAAACCCGAAGGTCAGCAAAAGTATATAAATATGTAGCAGCTATGCTAAAAGAAAGCGGAACTTCTTAATACTCACCATGTGTTTAATTTTATTTAACCACAAAATAAGCAAACACAATATTAAAGAGAGAGACTTAAGAACAGAAGAGGCAAAGAAGATGTCACAGTCTGGTAATAAGCCATTTTACCCAGGGTAAGAAGCAGCATCGCCACTTCCCATGATCAGAACCTCCTTAATTCTGTTATTTATGATTTATAATCACAAACATAACTTAAACAATATTTATATCATTCTTAAATCAAAGGGCTCTTCCCCACCCAGAGATAGATATTTCAGGAGTGAAAGAGTAGATACACATCTGAAAGGAAAGTCAAATCAGCTTATAGGAACCCGGTGACAAGGGCATCCCTGTGCGATGCTCTCAGAGCAGCCTGCAGAACCATTGTGGTAGCCCTACTTGTTCCTTCCCCAACTTTAAAATTCACATTTTATAGCAAAAGCAAAACCACTCACAACCCACTCACCAGATGAGCTCTCTGACCAGGTTTGGAGAAACACTCCACCCAACTGACCAGTGAAGTGCACACAAAGTAGTACGGCTGGCACCCCTTCGGGTGCATCAGCCCTTGCAGCCAGGGCTGTTTCTTACATTGATTATTCAGACACAATGAGAGAAACCACCTTCTCCTCTGCTAAGGTGACTCTACTTTCAAGCATGGCAATGAGTTACCTCTTGCTTTGGGATCAGCAACATCTACCACTGCTTGTCTCAGAAGAGATGCTGGGAGGTACTAATCTAAGACCTAAAACAAGAAAAAATGGAGTAAAATACATAGACAGAATCAGCATCCTGCAGCTCTACTCTGGCTGTCACTTTTTCCTCACTCATTCTTCATACCTGTGGTCATTACTCCACAAACAAGCTCACTTTGAGACACACAGCACGGAACCAAGAACTCACCTCCATAAGCTCATCATTAACAAGATCTACACTTTCAGCAAAACACCCACCTTGCTTCAGCCAGCCCAGGGACACTAAAAGAAACAAACTCCTCCCCTCTCTCCACCACTTGTCAGGCAGATAATTTGTATTTATGCCTTGCACATGAGCCTCATGTCATTATTTGCCTGCACCTGTGCACAGACACCCACCCTCTTTTGGGCTCCCCACCACAATTCAAGTTCAATAAACTCACATCTGGGGAAACGTGAGCCTAATTATTCCTACTGTTTCTTATTTCTTTATTTAAAAAGGAAAGAAAGCCTGAAATTGTGCTTTACCCAAAAAAACCCTGAATGTTTTATAGAGGGAGAGAGTGAGAAAGAAAGGCTTTAAGGTAACGGCAATACAGGGAACACCACCAAACAAGTATCCTAGCCTTCAGGAATGAAGCTGAAAACTCGTTAAAGGCGTAGAAGGATGGAACAGCCCATCAAAGTTAACAGAAGTCTTTCCATTTACTAGAGCAGTCTTGAATGAGGCCTTTGGAAATTCGGCTGGCGCACGCAACCGTATAGACCATCATGTGCCCACGCTTCTACCAAGTACTCTGGGTAATCTCTATTAATTCTACTTTAATAACAAACTGGCAGTAAAGGTGCTGATACTAATTGCTGAGCATTCCTTTGCTAAAATCAATCCTTAACACTGACCACAATAAATGAGTTAGGCTTTTATATAAAATGCATACTTAAAATAGCTATGAATCTTCCTAATGTGTCATTTGACATTTGTTATTACTTGGCTGTGGACTGGCTTTGAATATTTTATGAAATATTTATGGCAGAAGGGGATATGGGATTCATAAGAGCAAGGCACATACAATATGCTGAAGATTAGTGACAATTACCACAAGGGTAAAATTAGTATAATCAACCATCACTTTCTTATGAAAAAATACAGACTTAATTGGTAGCAGGTGGGTATTTCTTCCATTTTAAAACTGCCCTTTGTTGGGACTGATTTGCATATTTTTCTTCACTTTTGCAGGATTAAATAAAATTCCGTTTAAATGTGAACTTTGGCTAGTTAACTCCTGGTAAACAGAGAAATACAACGTTCTTTTTAAAGAAACATTTTGTAAATTCCCTTTTCATCCCCAATAATTTGTCAAAAGAAGAGAATAATAATTACGTGCATCACGCATCCAGCTCATGTGCAATGGCTTGTAAGCAGGTAAAAGTGGAATTTGGGAAAAAAAAAAGAAGTTTGTTTTGTTGTCCTTGCTGGAATGTAGATTAAATTCAAAATCTGAAAGTAAAAATTATTGCAAAAGTTTCATGATTAAAAAAGCAGTGTTTATAACTTGGCCCCTTGTAATTCTCTCCAGTGATAACGACAGATCCCATTTTAGAGAAAGAAACACTGAGTTAGGGGACATCGGCTCCTGCTGCACTCAGGGTCTCCAAAGCGAGCTGTATTTGGGACATCTGTAAGTATATTCTGTGTTGGCTGCTGACATGTAAAATCCCATCCTTTCCCAGGGGAGTACTAGAAAAGACCCTGCGCAATGGCCGTATGTTGCCCAGGTCCAGCAGCCTGAACTCGGTGAGCCAAACTCTTGCAACTTCCATTTAGCATGGAAGAAATGATTAAGCAGTCATTGGGTGACAGGATTTTTCAGACCGAATGGAAATTCACCTGCTCTTATTTGTGCAAGGCTTGAGACAACAAACACACTTTGAAGAGATTTTGCCTCTAGATTTATATACACTGCTAGTGCAGAGGCAGTGAAAATAAGTCAAAATCAGCTCTCATGTACATTGCTGCACCAACCGCTGAAGTCATATATTTAACGAGGAGCTGGAGTTTGCCTTGCATAGCAGATCTGTAGTTACAATCACACGACGAGACTTTTCAAGGGATGGCTGTGGCTGAAGGACCACTAAATATGTGATTCCGGTCAGGGCTGAAAACCTTTCCTTTCAAAGAAGTTTGGATGGGACTCCTTGAAATGGCTTATATTTTTAGCTTGTGCCCCTTCTAACTGGACTAAAGAAAGCAATGTGACATAAAGTGACATGTCATAAAAAGTCATAAATAAAGTGGCAACAAAACTAGCATATAATTCCATTACTGTAATTCATGTATCACCCAATTAATAAATGAAAACACAAGGCATGCTGCTAGTTTGACCTGGGATTGGTGCTCCCATGGAGGTTTACACTGCTATTTTTCTTGCTACACCTTTCCCTGCTGGAAGATTAGCATCTTTAGGATCATCTTTATTTATATGTATCAAATATTTATTTACTTTTTTAACAATGAGATTCAAAGCTATTTAATACCAAGTTTCCCTTGCCCACCAAAACAGTGTTTCTCATGCAAATGCTTGTACCTCCGTGATTTTGTTCTCTTGAAATCTCCAGGGGTTAGGTGCTTCGAAACCTAATGGGATTACAGCATAAACACAGCGACGTATTCTGCATAATAACACCCTATCTTAAGGCATTTTGTTGTTTTTATCTAGGAGCAGACCTAAACAGCTCTCTCTTGAGGAAAAAAAAAAAAAATATATTTAAGCAGATAATAGAATTCCTTTGGAGACTGCGAGTTCTTCTCCGAGTGCATACATGGAATTTGCATTAGCATTTTAAGGAACATAAAGCAAGAAGAGATCTCTGAGCCTTTTTCTTTGGCTGTTGTGAATATCCTGGCTGCAGAAATGTTAATGCTTTTATGTATTACCTCCATCTGCTTCAATCCTGTTAAATTTAGGTGTGCTATGTATAAATATGAATAAGTTTGAGTTAGTATATGATCTGCCTGTTGTTTAGGCACTATTCATTTTCTTCCTGAAAGCATAGCTGTCGTTGTTTTCATTAGCAAAGAGCACTTTTTACTTACTTTTTGAATTATAATATTGATTTTTTTCCCCCAGCACTGCTGTTTGGTATAGTGCATTGTTAAATGATTCACCAATTCTAAACCCTAGAAAATGGGGTTTGTAATGGAAGTGCTGGCACACCCTTAATGACATCGTCATGAGCTGTGATGCTGCGCTAAATGGATTGAGCCACACTGACCCCCCCCAGAACTGAAGGCCCAAACGCCTTGAAATATAATTTCAGCAACACGGCTATGTGGCGATACACTGCTTGGATTCAAAATAAATTCTATGAAATTCAAATGAGCCGTTGGAACGGATAACTACAGCTGAGGTGCTGGAAATGTCTCACAAATCAATCATCCCAGGTGTGAACAGAATTTCCAGGTTGATTTCCTACATATTTTATTTTTGTGGGTTTCTTTGAAGTTGAAATCTCTTTTTATTTGTAACATCCTTGCCCTTGAGTCTTTCATCTTTTCTAAATATTCACTCATTCCCCATAATCCCTTTATTCCGTTCTATTTTCCAGCCATACCTCCCTTGATATGCTTTTCAAAAGCGTATTGTACTGAGGCCCATCTGGATGCACATTACGCTTTGAGTTTTGTCTCCACTTACACCTCCTACGGGTAGTCAAGTGGCTGGAGTCTCTCTGGATCTTGCTTAACCTGCATTTAGGGCAGAAATACCCTCACGGAAATAAAAGTTACAGTGGGCTTTGGGTAACTCTCAGGCCATGCCCACACCTGCCCTGCAGTACCCCAATATCTCCTATCTCACATAAAAAGCGTTCGCCTGAGCAGGTCCAGCAGATCAGCTGATTGCTGCAACTTCACACGTAAACTCACCCTAAAATGATACCTTTAAGTGCCTACTTCTTTTGGAAGAACCCATTTATGCAGACCTCGTGGTCAGTGTAATATTTTCATATTTCTAGTGTAATTGTATTTCCTTTAATAACCACTATACCGGAATGCCTTTCTATGGAAGATACATCGACAACATCATAACGCTTGCTAAGGCCTTTTCTTAAGTACGAAAAAATGCAATCCATGACACCTTGGAGGCATTCTGGCTTCACTAATACTCATATATTAGAACAAATAAATGTGGATTTTTGGATTGTATCCAATTGAAATATCACATCAGCCTGTGGTTTCCTTTTGAATGATTAAATATCATACCAAAATAATTTTAGTGCAGCTATTTTTGGGGAAAATATGATCGGAGAACCAGAGAAAATACACACATCGGTAGACTACGCAGCAGACGGTGCTGGAGGCACTCCTGCTCTTCATTGCATTCCCTTCCCTGATGCAGGGCGCTCCTAAAATCTTGGTGGGAGGACAGGGAGAGGAACAGTGCCTGCCCCGTGCGGTCCCAGGGAGGGAGATGGTGTTTTGCAGCCATGCTTCTGGGCTGCAGCCCAGCGGTGGATGGGGGCTGGCCCAGAGCCTCTCCGGTGCCGGGCACATGGCCGATCCTCCCCTCTGGTGTCTCTGCTGTTCGAGCAGCCCGACACCCGCATATGGATCAAGACGGGCTGGTGTATCCTGACCCCAAAATGTCAGGTGGAATAGCAGTGTGGCTTTTCACAAAGGCTGGCGAGAAAAGCCCTATCCTCGACCAATCGCCTATCAAACCTTGTGCTGGAATTGAGAGAGTTAAAAGTACAGCTATTTGCAGTTTTATTTCACTTTTGAAAAGCTAGATTTCTGAGATACTCATTAAAAGATGAATTCAGCCAGTGTCCTTGAGACAGTTAATGAGATATGCTAATTTAAAATAAATAGGTCTGGTATGAATTCTTGATAAGAAAACATCTGCTTGGATCTGTTGCTCACTTTAAAGGGAGGTAACTGGGTCTGAAGACAGAAAGATATGATAAGGAGTATGCAGCCATCTTGAAGGCAACAGTTTAAAAGAACTGATTGTTTTTCAAGTTAGCCCTGGAAGAAATTTCTTCAATCTGACTTCTTTCGGATGTAGAGACTGAGAGAGGCAGGCCTGGGGCCAAGAAGGCACTAAGTGAATTAAAAAAGGAGCCTAATCAGCCATCAAAGCCACCGGGGAGAAAAGCAGTACTAAGGCATTACATTTTTCCCAAACACCTTTAGGATATCTGGCAAAGAGAATGGATTTTAACATTAATATGGTGTTTAACCCTGTTTTCCACCTGCACGGCCCAGCGTGGGTAGCAGCCAGTGTGTTCCTCCTCCAGTGAGCCGACAGGAGGGGCGTTTTACCTCCCCTGCCCTTGGCAGGTGAAGTGCAATGACTTTACAATACAGGTGGACACACAGGTTTGGGACCCGGAGGTGCTGCAGATTTCAGTACTGGGTGGGGTCTTCTTGGACTCAGTCACAGTAATGTGCACAGACATCCTTGAGCCATCCCTTACAAATAGCAGCTCGGATAGCTCCTTGTAGAAGTCACAGAGCAGCAAAAGGTGGCAGGAGAAATCATAGCGCTCCTTTGCAGCTGGTTAGCTCTCCTTGGAAAAGTAAGAATTGCCGTCTCCAAGATGATCACGTTTTGTCCAACACCACCGAAGCAAAGCACTGGGGTACAAGCAGTTCGCGTCTCTGCCTATCAGTTACGATGATGCTTGCTGAGGTTTTTGAGCTTTACAGTCACATAGCGACGTACCGTATGTGCTGTAAAATTTTCTAGAAGTTTAGAGAGGTTAAATATTCAAAGATTATGGGTACTGGCCTTTCAAATATTTCAGATCAAATGATTTGATTTCTTTATTTAAGTCTACGCACCATACTGTATTATGGGGTTTTAATTGTACAGCACACTCTCAGGCAGTATCAAAATCTACTGGGTATTTAATTCCTTGTACTTAATAATATGAACTTAAGACTTAAATTGCCTGCCACTGCACCATTCCTTTCCAGTTGCACCACTGCAGCCAGGAGTGGCCTGAGCTCAGTGCTGTCTCTGTGCCTGAGGTCATGCGAGAAGAGGAGATCGGATCTGAGAAGGATTATTTGCATTCACCAGCCTGACAGGCTGCGGCTGTCCCCGGTATGCTGGGATCAAGATAGGGCTGGAAGATCCTCTTGCATTTTGACATTTCCTCACCTCTGGCTGCACTGGCTTTAGGGCCGTAGCAAAAGGTAAATGCGCTGCACTCACAGGTCCAATCTCATCCTTAGATAGTCCATCTCTAAAATACTGATACCTCTGAAAAAGACCCGACAGGGTATTTGGAAAACCTGACAGTACCTGCCTGAATGCCGGCTTTCTTCTGTAATCACAATATGCTTGCATAGATTCATATTCCTCCATTTCATCTCTTATAATAGTAGTCAATTCTTAATTTCAGTTTCTTTCTGGTAAAATCTAACTAATCAAGAAGCTAAACCAGATCATTTGACATAAAATATCTGTTCTTCCCCCTACATTATTGTAACAATTACATTATATATAAAAATATATTCTCTAAAACATCTTGTTAAGGTGCAGTAATTTTTTTGCACAAAGGTTTTTATTATATAATCATAATAACATAATTCACTACTATTATTGTCAGACACATCATCTTTGTTTCTCACATTTTTCTCCTCTTTTCCTGAGTTGCTTTGTTCAGTACTGTGTACCTGTGCAGTCAGCATCATGCTGAGTCACTTAGCAAGTGAATCAGATATTTTTATAGTCCAGAATTTTATGTTTGCACTGAGAGCTTGAAACTCCCAGTAACCGAAGCTTCAAATCCACTTTACTCATGTCTTTAACATAGAGTTTGACCCCTGAGTTTATTTATGACAATAAACTGGGAATTTTATAAAAAATAGTATGCACTGATGTACACTTGGTTAGTTGCAATTATGAAGGATGATTGCCTCCTTCTCAGTTATTGCTCACTGCTGCAGAGGGCTACTGGACTTCATGAATAAATGATCTATACCGAAACAGCAAGTACTGTTACTCTGAATATTTCGTTCAAATGGTGTAAATACCAATACTCAGTATAAGGAATTTAAGTAGAAATGGTTCAAAATATTTTATACATGATTATATAATGATTGCCTAAACTGTAAAGCTGATTCCAAAGTCTTAACTATGCATCCTGTAAAATGGGAATATGTGAAGATACTGCATTTGCATATGTCTAGAAGAAGGTTTGGAACCAGGGCCAGATTTCAGCTTAACAGGTATTAACAAAGCTGTCATTAAGCCACTTGCCCTTTATTCAAAAAAATCAGATTCACATCTCTAGCTGGTATAAATCAGTAAAACTTCAAAAGCTTCATTATATATACCAGTTATAGATGTACAGACACTCCATTCCTAAGTCATCGAAGTTTGAACTTTACTGCATAAAGAACAAGAAAAGTCAGCTTACGTTACGATTGCTGAGTAATTCAGCAGAGCAGGAAAATCTAGACCACATTACTCTTCACATTGCATAAATTGCTTTCTATGTCTTTAATAAGGTGGGCTAACGGTCAGTCATTAACATGTTTATATATTTAGCAACTAGTCTATTTTATAATCTCAAGATTCACCTTGAGAAATATCCTTGTCGTAATTCCCTTTATTACAGCTTAATTCAAAGGTTCTACTTGCACTTTCAGCTATGTCGCATGAGTGCTAATTAAGCACACCACAAAATCCTTGCTTTTCTGATACTTGTACCTTGCTTAATCGCCTTTATGAACATGCCACTCACTCTTGTAAAACAGCTTAATAGCCTGCGTGCACCATGCTGGGAGCCAGCTGGGAGGCTCTTCAGGAAACACGATGGGGATAAAGGTGAAGACTAGCTGACTGGCAGCGTTCAGAAGAGCTGAGGCTTTCACCGCCCTGCTCTTGTGGCTTAAGCTTTGGTTATTATGATTAGTAAATATTAATAGTATTACTTGTATTGCCTGGAAAGCTCAGCCGAGATTGGAGCTCCATTGCTCATTATGCTATACAGACACAAGAAGAGATGAAACTGCATTAGAAGGATTTGCATCCGGGCAGGCTCCCTTCGGACAGGGGAGGGAGAGAGGTGTGGAACACGAGCGGGTGCCTGGCATACGAGGCACCGGCAAGCAAGCAGAAAGTCTGTGGCCAAGTGAAGAACTGGACCCTAATAGCCTGAATTGTAAGCGTAACATCCTCTTTAGTTCCTTTCTGAACAGCCAGGAATTTGCAAATCAGTCTGGGTTCCTCTGCACGGTGAACGTGCTGAACTCAGAAGCCAAGTCAGATCTTTCCGCATTATTTCTAAGTGACTGATCTAGATTCGCTACGGCTTGCAGATACCTGCAACACACGGACATTTGGCAAATCCTGCTAGCGCCTCTAATGTCATAATAAACTGACATATTTATGTACGTTTTATGTCTTTTTGTGATGCATCTTGGGGATATGATTTTTCCTTTTTGCCATAATCAGTCAATCAGAGAACCGGTACCTTTCCACAGACAGAAATAATGCATTGACACCGCCTGACTGCAATATATTAAAATTTAAATTACCCTCTGGTCTACTGTACGAATCATACTAACTGATCCTAAACACACAAAAAAGTCAGTACAATAAAATTCAGAGAATGATAAATCACTGAGGTTCTTCCATATTTCATAAAGAAAAGATTGGATAGTGCTCTGAAGTTTACTTCCCAAATGTTTATAAATGCTAAGACAATTTTTAAAGAAAATCAGTATAATATTCTAAGTTAAGAAGACATTCCTCTCTGACATTTCATTTGGCAGCTCCAGCCACAGCCTGGGTAGAAATCAATTTGCAGTAACTATGAATTGCTATTTCATTTGGGGGCATGCACAGCTTAATTGAGAAAGTGTGTTAAAAGTCGACAAGGCAGAGTCGCATCTAGTAACTGAAGTTCCCCATGGCAAGCCCACGATAATCCAAGGATCAAACTGTAGCACCTTTGTTTCAGTAATTAAGTGTACAGTGCCAGCAAAGACGTAATTTTGTTCACATAGCAAGCTCCTGCAATAGAAAGCTGCATGAGACTTTACACTGAGATACATGTGTGAATTAATTTCTGTAATGGTCCAAGAGAGAAACTGCAGATTTCTGTTACTTTCTTAGACACTCTTATATCTGAAAGAAGGTGCATATTTCAGTATATAAATATTATTCTTGTCCAACAGCCTGGATCCTTTCCGTTCTGATAATTTCAATAGCTGTGTATAGAACATGAAATCAGTCCACAGGTTTTTTTGTCTAAACATACCTATTTAAGCATAGAAAATGGGGAACTGTGTATTTGTGGAACTTTTATTACACTTCATCTGCATGTAACTATGTGGGGGATCATTCTGTTTTCTTCCTACGGAGAATCATATTAAAATGCATTTTACAGCTCACATTGCAAAGCCTCTCAACTCTACTTCTTCACACTTGTATCTGCCTTTCCCTCTCCCCACCATGGTCAAACACTCAATCCCGTCTCCTGGTCCTTTCAAACACAGCATTTTAGGTATGGTGGCCTGTTGCCAGTCTGAAATTTCCAAGTCAAGGTCACCTGAAAATTCACAGTATTATGTTCCTGGCCTATTAAAAAAGAACTTAAACCCTAGTGTGGCTGATGTTTTTTGAAATGCGTTTAAAAATCATCAGTGCTGCCTTTAGTTTTAGGCAGATAGCAAATAAGGTCTCGGGAGACTGCCAAGGCTGTGGGATGACCCGCGGTAAAGCCTTCTTACTCAACTGAAGGAAAGACTATTAGAGTAAGTAACTTCTGATTACATGGAAGTGTTTACATTTACTTCTCTGGATCCTGTTAAATTGTTTTTGTCTGAAAGAACCAAAGCTCGTAAATAAGGTCCGAAGACAAACTCTTTGCTTTGGCAACGGGCTGGGTGGCACAACATGTCAGATATTTTCCTTGAAGGCTTGCCAGCTCAACCAACATTTCTCATCAGTCATATTCAGGCTCTTTCACATGCTCAGTGTATTTTCAAAGTATTTGGTGCAAATGCAGCTCAGACATTTGCTTGCTATACTGAGCTGCTTTATTATAACCACGCTCAGCTATAGCAAATCACTTTATGAAGGAGCAAAATAATTAAGAGACTTCCTGGTGTTTCTCAGGAGTATCTTGATGCATATCCATCTCTCACACATGGTGTGCATCTCAGGGTTAAAGGAAAATTGCAAAAAACTGGCAGGACATCAGCTGTGTTGGCATCATTACTACAGGGTTTCTTCTCAGATTTTGAGTTAAGAAACCACAATACAGCGGCACAAAAAAAGAGAAAAGGATCATGGCTTGATCCCTGCCAGATGGAATATGGAGACAGCTCAGAAGAACTTGCCAAAAAAAACGTGTGTGTGCATGCATGTCTGTGCACAAACCCTTTATAAAATTAAGCAATCTCTTGAAATTCCTCCACTTTGAGAAGCTTCAAATCAAATGTACTTTCATTTGCCAACACCAAGAAACAGTTATCACCATATATATTCATATACACATTAGTTTCATCCAGCTACTTTTACACGATATCTAATGCACTTCTCTGATTCTGAATTACAGAGAGATGATCCCAGTTATGACACGTATATTCACACTTGTAACTGCCTGATAAGGGCACAGGTAAATGCTTTTATGTTAACAGACTATCTTCAAACCTTCCACTTTTACTAATTACCTGTTCTTTGTAGTTGGTCAGCTAGTCATATGACATTATTTCCATTTTAATTGTGTGAATAAAACTTTTTAGAATAGCAGAATATGGAAAAAAGTGTCTCGTTCTCACACAAATAAATATTAATTTATGAAAGACTAGGAAACTCATTACACGAATATTAATGAATAGGGAATCAAACACTCTAGGTCCTTCTATAATAGATACAAAGCTACACCTCAGTTGGCAGTAATCTGCATAACTCCAGTAGCTCGTACGAAGCTACAGCAGTTTACGCAAGCTAAGAGGATCTGAACTTTTGCTTCTTGTGTCTCTGTTGTATTCTCCCTTTGTCATGGCCTTTTTACCCTGCATAAATATATGTTAATTAACTTTAATTAAGATAATTGCATCATAGCTATTCTATTCATGCTTACAATGGTACTAAAAAGATTCAGCTCCTTTAGATTTTTGCTAAAGATACTAGTTCACATAAAGAGCAAAGTAATATTGCCAGGTTTGATATAGAAATCTATTTTGGGAAAGATTTAGAAATTTGGTCATGTCCTGAAGCTGAATGAAGGTCAAAATCTCAACATTTTTCAAAAATTGATATATGTCTAAGTATATACCTAATACAATGGTGAAACAAGACACATAAGAAATGTACATTACAATAGGCAACGGAAGCAAACGACAAAAATGACAATAATGGTGAAAGACTTTCCAATGGGTTGCATTTTGGCTAGCAACAGTAACAATCTTCTCTAATCTCATTTGGTCATAGATGTGTAAATAAACAATTCTTAACAGGTATAAACACCGCACAGGAACAGAATAGAACAGTTCAGTTGGACGGGACCTGCAGCAACCATCCAGCCCAACTGCCAACTTACAGACGGTAAGAGAAACCTTGGCTGCCAAAATATTGCTTTAAACAGGCTGGGTGGGCAGGAGGCAGTGCGAAGCCATCTTTGGACGCTGCTCTCTGGGGCTGTTGGAAATCAGTTTCGGGCTTTATTGCAGAGAGCCATCTCTGGTCTGATCTAATGTGCTTTTTCTCCAGAAAATAAGTTCATAGCTATATGCTTTTGCTGTAGCTGGTACCCCATCAATTGAAGTAAATAGGAGAGCGTTTAGAACCGGCTGTGTTGGCTGAGGATTACCTGTTAGCAAGAAAATCCCTGGCTGTTGGCTTAGAGCAGTTTTAGAGCTGTAGGAACGAGCATTAGCAAGAACGATTCACCTTCAGTCTGTAATTAATAATATGCAAACCTCCTAATGACTTCTATTCCTATTTATATTATTAAGTAGTGCAGGGATCCTGTGTTACAAAAGGGGTCCTGCACTGTACTGCAATTCTGCTCAGTGCTTACTCAGTTTATATGCCCTCTCACGCTCTCCGATATGGATTAACTAGACCTACGGATGTTTCTGCGGAACACAGCTTCAGCAAAGCCAGCAGTGAATTAATCACTGCAGCAACATAATGTAGTTTGGCACAACTGTATTATAGCATTGCAATCTTGTGCTATAGTTAAGGCCTGTCAGCAATTTCATTATCAAGTCCTATTTTTAGCTGTTTGTAACTTTTACAAAAATAATAAAAGCATTTACAGTGCAGCCTTAATCTGTACAATACTTTTTTCCTGGCTGGGAAATGTAATGATATACATTCTATGTGTGTATGACAGAACAAGTAGTTTCTTCATCTACATAAAAAAATCTGCTGACTTGAGTTTCCTTGTATTTTTCTGATATTTACTGTTATTCTCAAATGTATTCTAATAAAGTTGCAATTTCCTGCAAAACTTTCATAGTGACCCAGTAGTATTAACATAGAATAATGCTATATACGGACTTTGTCAAGCTGAAAACTCACAGAGCACAGTATTGCCAGTGATATCGGTGATATTAAGCTGATGAGTATGATGAAGACCTTCCCCTTGACTTCACAGGTGAGGTATATAACATGGCAACCTTAAGCATCATTAAGAAAAGGTTTGTTGTGGCAATAAATAAGAGGGATCTGATTCCTCTCCACAAAAATATAATGTAAATCCAGAGTAATCCTTGGAAGAACTTTGAAGCTTTTAGTATCTAAATTGATTAAGAGCCCCACTTTCTATTTGCTTTCTATATGAAATAATTGTTACCATCTACTATGTGTTCTGTGACAAATTCTGTCAAATTCTGTCATGAACTGCATCTATGGAAAACCTAAATAACCTCATGGATCTTGGTGGACTGCTGTTGATTCACTCTGGTGTAACGGAGAGCACAGTTTGGCCTCTCCGCCTTGAAGATGTAGAAGTATTTCTCACATGATGGTTGAGATTGCAAAACTAAAGCCAACTTGTGCACCAAGACACAATTCATCTATATATTGTTTTCTAAACAAAGGCTTGCTTTTAAAGGTGGCGATTACAGGTAATTGCATCTCTAATAGTGATATGTAGCTCAATTATAAAGCCCTTCCCTGAGAACTGAGAACAGAAATACATGGAATAGCTTACTTTTATTTATTTGCTAACGTATTTGTTTATTTATATATTTTGAGCTTTCTACACCTGCTTAAACTGACTCGATAATGGCCTGTTCTAATGCGACACTGGTGGGAATGTTTATTAACGGTTACTTAATTACAAATGTCCCAAAGATCGTTATAAATGTAAGAAACTAGGATAATTAGATTAAATGTTAAATACGGAATTTATGCTTGATAATATCTAAATATGCAAAATCTGCTCAAAACCAGAAGTTCTTCATACAGCAAGTTCAGCACATTTTTAGGTGAATATTTGTTATCGAAGCAACTTCCAAGCCTAGGTCACCTCCTCAAACGAGTTTCATTAGCTGGCACAGCTTTAGCTGTGGTCTGCTCTCAGACCTCTATATAAAAGTCACTGCTAAGAGGAGACTTTTCAACAATAAACCCAGCCGCAGGTTAGCAGCAGAAAACATGCAGCAGCATCAGTTTGTGCTAAAACATCTATTCTGGTTAGTTGCTGGCCAGGAGCTCCAAGATATTTTTCCATTTTAGCAAAGCTTTTTCTATTTAATACTGTTTCTGTTATTGCTGTACAAACAAGGGTAAGTTTGTCTCACCAGTTTATTCCTCAGATTTTGTAATTGTGTTTATCAGGGAATGTTTTGCACACCTTCAGTTTGCCTTTCTTAGGAGCTGCTCCTTTCCATTACAGCATATAACTGGGTGGACCCTTGAAGGAGACGGAGAGAGAGCCAAGACCTGCTCAGTGTCATCAAAGCTAATGCTTGAGGCAAAATTATCATTAAGATTTCTCCATTGCTCTCCCACTCCCATTAAACACTCCACTCTTTGTGCTCCTGTTAGAGCACGCTTATTTCCAATAGGCCTAGTGAGGCTGTGTGGAAAATCTGGAGAACCTGCTCACAAAGCAAACAGGTTTGGTGTGCTGTGATGAGCTCCCTCTATGCCTCCTTACCAAGCTGCTTTTTTCTTTTCCTTGGTAGCTTGAAGCACCCAAAGCTGGAAGTACACAGCTAACCGTACCAATTAAGAGGATGCACTGTTCAAACGCAAATTGAGCAGGCAAGAGTCAACTGATTGCACCATTAAATGATATCGCAAGAATGAAGGACTCACACGTCAAGGGCCACAAGGGCAGGAGCAAACTGTTAACGTTTACTCTTGGCTATTTTCACCAGGTTAGCCTGAGGACCCTGGAGGAAGCCTCAACACCTTCCTCAACACCACCAGGCACCACCACAGCAGGTATTTAAATACCACTGCCGAGTTCCGGGGATATGCAGTCAGATCGTGTGCACCAGCCCCAGAGGAAGTTCTGAACTGAGACTCCTGCTCCCACCACCTCCAGGGCAGGAGCTCCTCCAGCCTTGACACCCGCAGTGGCCTGGCAGAGCCCAGAAGCAGCTGACAGGGAGCAGTCATGCTGGTGTCACCAGACCTGAGTTTTGTCCCAGCCTGGGACCTCAGTCAGTTTTGTCAGGGTTCAGTAGTCTCAGTCCAGCTGGCATTCATGGTCTGTTTTCTCTTCTGTGGCAAAAACCCACTAAAATAGTTATATAATTTTGGAAGCATGTTTAAGGAAACTGCTAAATCTGTTTGCCTAGATAGGAAAAATGTCACTTCAAGGACAGTTGCCTACGGAGACAACTTCCATATTACTGTCGTTGAAGTAGCCTGTGTGAATGCCACGGGAAAGTTGCAGGAAACGATTACAGCCTAACATGCGCAAGCGGGGCTATCCTGTCATTTTGTGGAGGATGAAGATCTATATGAGTATATTTTATCTAGGGAAAGGATGAGCGGGCACCCACTGTGTTGGCAGCCCTGCACGTTTTCAGGACTTTTTTTTACCTACATAACTAATGCTGGCTCTAATTCTGTGTTCTCATATTTCCATCAAAGCAGCAAATGCCTTACACTATGGAGCAGTCAGGCAAATATCCTAATAGAAAAAAGTGCAATTTCTTTGTCTGTGCTGGAGAAACTTCATTTCCCACACCTTATAAATGATTCTTTGACTTTATTCGTGCCCAGAGATGGAATCAGTTTTAATACACCACAACTAAAAAACTATCCTCATTCTGAAAATGGCTTTTCTATATATGTATTTAAATATATATAAGCCTATCATATACATATGCTTATATCCACATCACCCTGTGTAATGGTATGAATGAATTCCTTTTTGAAACCTTTTTTCTTTTTTTTTGTCAGCAGAGTAACCCCATGGCAATCAGTTCTGTAATTTAATTACCTGTTGGGAAGAATAACTCCTCCTTGTAGAAACTGTTGCCTAACATTTTCATTGGGAAATTTATTTCTCCAAGTAGACATCTCCTGAAATCTCTGCTTTATAGAAAACAAACAATTCATGTCTCACAATTCACTTCCTCATCCTGCTGATAATTTTGTAGGCTCCTATTAGAACCTTACTGCAGCCGTCAGTTTTCCAACTCAGAAAGCTCTAGTCCAGATAATGTTTTCTACAAACAGATGCCATTTCATTTTTATGGTCATTCTCATGCCCTTCTTGCTATCTTCTCTAGGTCTCCTGCAGCTTTATGGAGACAGGGTAAGCAGAATTAGATGTAGTATACATATTTACCGCTGATTGATACAGCAGTAGTGATACACGCTGTTTTGTTCTCTTCCTCTCAGAAATAGCAATTATATTATTCCATATTAGGAAAGAATTACTGTGGTATCATAGAGTTTCTTTGCTTTGTTCCTTTTTTTTTCTCAGCGACTATGGGTTTGGTTGTCAGATTCACCAACTGAGGAAGAGGACCTGAGGCCCTGATGAGACTGTTAGAAAGTCATTTATGTCACTCTTGCGCAGTGTAGGAAAACTCTTGTGGTTTCCACAGCTTTGAGGCCATGTAGTCTACTACTGGCCCCGTGTGGAAAAAAATCCCCACAAAAAAAAAACTTTAGAGATCATAAGAAAATCTCTGGCTTTGCCAAAAAATGCCTGCAGGGTTGCAGTCTGTGTCGCTTATGCCTAGCTTGGAGGAAGACAATATACATCGGTTTTCAGTCCTGTCAATATGGCATTTTTCATCACCACATAATCTGTTTATAAATCCATACATATTTCCATGGCTTGAGCAAAAAGTAACTCTTAAATGGTGGAGCAGACCTATTAACAAGAAGAGATGCTGCATTTCTAGCATGACCGTGAGGTCACTGTAACCACCTACCTGGATTCAGCTACTGAACTGGCCTGATTCTGTTCTTGGTGGTGTTGTCTGCTCGTGGGAAAAAATTAAACAGACATATCACAGAATAGTTTGGGTTGGAAGGGACCTTAAAGACCACCTAGTTCCAGCCCCCTGCCATGGGCAGGGACACCTCCCACCAGACCTGGTTGCTCCAAGCCCTGTCCAACCTGGCCTTGAACACCTCCAGGGATCGGGCAGACACAGCTTCTCTGGGCAACCTGGGCCAGTGTCTCACCACCCTCAGAGTAAAGAATTTCTTCCTAATACCTAATCTAAATCTCCCTTCTTCCAGTTTAAAACCATTCCCCCTTGTCCTATTGCTACACCCCCTGATCAAGAGTCCCTCCCCAGCTTTCCTGTAGCCCCTTTAGGTACTGGAAGGGGCTATAAGGTCCCCCCAGAGCCTTCTCTTCTCCAGGCTGAACAACCCCAACTCTCTCAGCCTGTCTTCACAGGAGAGGTGCTCCAGCCCTCTGATCATCTTCCTCGCCCTCCTCTGGACCCGCTCCAACAGGTCCCTGTTCTCCTTATGTTGGGGGCCCTGCTCTGGACACAGTACTCATGAGAGCAGAGTAGAGGGGCAGAATAACCTTCCTCGCTGTGCTGGCCATGCTTCTTTTGATGCACCCAGGATGTGGTTGGCCTTCTGGGCTGTGAGCACACATTGCTGGCACGTGTTGAGCTTCTCATCCAACACCCCCAAGTCCTTCTCCTCAGGGCTGCTCTGATTCCGTTCTCTGCCCAGCCTGTATTTGTGCTTGGGATTGCCCCAGCCCACATGCAGAACCTTGCACTTGGCCTTGCTGAACTTCATGAGGTTCACGCAGGCCCACCTCTCCAGCCTGTCTAGGTCCCTCTGGATGGCATCCTTTTCCTCCAGCGTGTTGACCACACCACACAGCCTGGTGTTGCTGGCAAACTTGCTGAAGGTGCACTTGATCCCACTGTCCATATCACCGACAAAGACGTTAAACAGCACCGGTCCCAGTACTGACCCCGGAGAAACGCCACTTGTGACTGGTCTCCACTTGGACATTGAGCTGTTGACCATAACCCCCTGAGTGCGACCTTCTAGCCAATTCCTTATCCACCGAGTAGTCCATCCATCAAATCCGTGTCTCTCTAATTTAGAGACAAAGGTGTTGTAAGGGACCATTTCAAATGCTTTGCACAAGTCCAGGTAGATGACATCAGTTGCTCTTCCCTTATCCACCAACGCTGGCAACCCTGTCGTAGAAGGCCACCAAATTTGTCAGGAAGGATTTGCCCTTAGTGAAGCCATGCTGGCTGACACCAATCACCTTACTTTCTATGTGCCTTTGCATAGTTTCCTCGAGGATCTGCTGCATGATCTTGCCATGCACAGAGGTGAGACCTGACTGGCTCATAGTTCCCTGAGTCTTACTTTTTTTCCCTTTTAAAAAATACATAGATATGCACACTCACATATGCATACATAGATGCAGATATATTAAGAATAATTAAAAAAACCCCAGCTTCTAAAGGATCAAGATTAGCACCTCACAGGTGATGAAGAACTCATTATCAGGATCTCAGCTCTTAGAGCACTCCACTGCCTGTCTCGCATACAGCCAAAAATAAGTATGCTGCCTGGGCAAGGTTTTTCAGAATATTAATGGCTTTCATAGTCCTCACTATCCTGGATCCGTAACTTCTCAAGGAGCAGGCAGACACAGGTATCTCTCATTTAGCCATTCCTTTCACAACATCCAAGAATGTTCCCCCCCAGGCGCAGAGGTGTTGCATTCAGCAGGGCAAGCCAAGGGCAGTGCTACTACAGCCCTGGCAGTTCAACATAAAACCTGCCTGCTCCCAGTCTCGGGAGGCAGTGTCACGAATAGGGACACTTAATTATTTCAGATAGATGCTGGTGAAGTTGAAGAAGTAACTTTGGGCCGCCCGGTGAAACGAGATGAATGTGGCTGGGGCATGCACTGTGTGGCAGCGGTGTCCCTGCAGCACCCAGCCCAGCTCTGCCCGATGGCACAGGTACTGCCACGGGGCAAATGGAGGAACCAACAGTGAGGAGCAGTCTGATAAATGGTTCGCTTCTTGTTCTACTTGATGAAGGAAACGCAGGATAAATACAGCATCCCTTTTGTTTGCAGCAGACAAGTGTCCTCTTTGCAGAAGACACCAAGATGGGAGCAGTGGTCTCCCAGGAGGAGCCACCATAAGGACAGGGACAACCTGCATCCCTGGAGAGCCCAGAGAAGGGGCCTGGGTGGTGTCTGGGGATGCTTATACCTACCCGGCTGTGCAAGCAGAGCACAAGCCCCAATTTCCTTAGCAGTAAAAAATCAAGGTAAAAATACATATGTACAAATTAATATATAATTAATTAATTCAGGTATAAAACCAATATTATATGTAAATTCAGATTGACAGTGTCCAGGCAGTACCCCCTACTTCTCTACTTCCCTTTCTGAAGGGAAAATATCATAAACGGTAAATTTAATTTCCAATTTTAACGACAGAGCTGTACGGATTTCAGATGGCTGTGTTCTAAAACCTCAAGAAAATACTCTTCACACTTGTTTGTCACGCTTGAGCCTTATGTGATTTGAATGAGAGGAGATATTAAGCCTGCCAACTAATATATTCATTATAATAGAGAGGAAATATTAAAGATAGATATTATAAGGACATAAAATATGATAGACATTATAAAGAGAGAATTACAGAGAAGAGCTATTAAACCTGGTATATAATGGGAGAGGGGAATGGTATATACAAGTCTTTTGTTAACCCCACAACAAATGTAGCGATATTCTGCTCTACCAAGGAACAACCGTAGCAACACATGGACCCAAGTTCTTTAGTAAAGTTTCATAGTTCATTAATAATATCACAAGACTTGAAAAGGATTCTTTTTCCCAGTGTGAGAGCAAATTAGTTCCCTTGCTGCGCTCTATCACAGTGCCTCTCGCATGCATCATTTTACATTTACTTCTCCTTCGCTCTCACACCTCCGGGGTAACCAAGCAAAGGTGGGCTTGGCAGATTTTCACACTGCCTCACAAGAGGGAGATAATCATGATTAAATTCCTCACTCTCCCAGCTCTATTTTTTTTACATCGTTTTTCTAATAATAATTGGATCATCTGAGAATTGGGGCTTTTTTCCCCCTCTCATTTTTACTAAGCAGAATCACACTGTCTTTTTTTCACCCAGAGTTAATCCCCTGGAGATGGGGAAGGTTTTCAGTTGTGGTTTTCAATTCCATGTAAGATTTGAACAATGAGCTAGCTTTGACAGGTGTTAAAATATCTTGGAGCAGGCTGAACATTCGTATTGATTAACTAATACATGGACAGAGGTTTTTAGAACTGATTGCTTTTCACTAAGTGTTTCAGAAGGAAGTGAAGAAAATGTGCTACATTATCAATTTCTTTCTAATCCATTTTCATGTACTATACTCCATGTTTATCCAGTTTAACTACTGAGCTGTCAAAGACCAGAAAATAGCGAAGAATGTAGTTATGCACTTATTCAGAAGATTGAATCTCACTGTTTATTGGAGCTGTTTATTCATAATATAATTAGGCACAAATAACAGCTTATGTAAAACTTAATAAATTCCTGGGACAGTCCTAATTGATTGATGAATATTTTTCTACCAGCCAGGCTGGCAGAAATGCCTTTTCAAGATAGAAACCCTTCAAATTTGCAATTATCAGTGTCCCTTTGCCTCATCACTACAGTTAAATAGTATTAATAAATACAAGCCCACAAGATTTATCTTGTAGTCCAAATACATGATTTGCTGTGTTTTATACCTCACCTGCAAAATGGTTTTCAGTGAAACTGTTCAGTGTACAACGGATGCAAGATGAGAACCCTTCAGGAGACAAAGCTGAAATTAATTTAGCACAAATGCTTCAACACCGCATTCAATTCACAGTTGACAACAAGCCAGTAGGGCCTGATCCTCCTACTGAAGGATGCATCATGGTTTAAACAAATGAAACTTAACAGTGCTGAAGTAAATGCTTGTTTTGAGCATTAAAAAGTGAGGATTAAATGTTTAATTGCAGAGATAGTCCACAGCTAGCCTCTCAGTTTGGATTCAGATATGCAGATAAAAATCTAAGATATTTAGATCTATTTTGCCCATAACAGTAATAAGTTTCTCTAAAGACTAAAATTCTAGAATTTCAGGCCCATTCACATGCACGTGTAACAGTACCAAAAGCACCTCCTTCAAAAAATGCTGCGTTTCTAAGAACACGCATATCCTCTTCTCTTATATACCAATACTTGCCTCTAATGTAACAGCCAATTCCTGTTTGAATTGCTAATACAAAATGTACATGCATTGCACAGTATAAAAAAAGATGGAGAGTTATCACCAGACAAAACATCTGCTGAGTTGTTTTTTTTTTTACTTTTGGAATTCTGCATGGCTGTGTCGAAGGCGCCCAGCAGCCAGCGCAGGGTTTTCTCCCAGATACACTGAGGCCAATGAAAAGACTTGTTTTATCTGTACTGCATCTCCAACGTAGCCCTCACCAGATGGTGGAAAAGTTCTTCCTTTTCTCAGGGAGAACTGACCTTTTCCCTGCTGCATGAAACCCTGTTCTGATAAGCAGGGATGAAGGGTTTTCCTTCCATGAAAAGGTAGAACAGAAACAGTGAATTTGAATTAACGTCAGTACTGTGCATTACTAACTCCTATTTGAACTCGCTCTCAGTACGTTTTGTGGAACAACCCTTTTCTTAGCTTCATGATTAATAAATCCCAAACTTTTTTCTATCCTTCATTTATTTTCCTTTAATCCTATGAATGAGTTCCTAATGTACTTCAAGTACCTCTTCTAACTCAAAATAGAAGTTTACGCTGTCAAGTCATGTGTGTAATGTACTCAACAGTTCTTTAATTTAAAGAGTACTAATTTATTTTTAACTCAGGGACAATAAAAAGTAAGAATAGGCTTCTCTGAGCCCCATGTAGTTTCAGACCCCCCTAAACTTTATTTTGATTATTTGGATTTTCCTATTTTCAGAGTTGATTGAAACAAAACACTGCTATGCATGTACACAAACCACGCAGACTACTGTCTTCATTAATGAGCACATGGATATATAAGCGTTACCATAAAGTCACTGCAACAAAACACCACTATTTTCTTTTTCTTCTACATTTACATGCCATAGCAGACTCATTTTCCTTTTTAAGTAGTAAACGGGCTAACACTGGACCTAGCATGAACTTAGAACCTGAGCTTCAGAGTTCTATTAAACAGAAACTTATACCAAAGCCTTAAAAAAAAGTTAGCATAAAAAGATAATTCAGTGGGTGTTTGCGCTACACTAACATTTACTTTATTCGCCTGTATTTTTAAACACAGACTTCACTTTGGCATACAAAGACTTTTCCTATTTGTAATAAAGTCATGTCAAGGAAAAAGGATGAGAGAATGCCAGAAGTAGTCCTTTGTTTTTATTTCCTTATATATTCACTACATTTAGTTTTCCAGATAAGCATTAAGTGGATGTACTGCTCTTCAGAAATCCCTCGCTTATTTTTACATTAGTTGAAGTTATGATGCTCTTAGCACAATTGGTGGTAATTTTGTTAATAGTAAGCTTTACTGCATTACCCTGTAGGTCTTTTGTCAAGACTGAGGAGCCATTTGCACAATTTCATCTAGAATTTTCAAAAAGAGAATAGAAATATATTTTCCACTTTGAAATAAAAAGAAACAATGTAAGTAAAATAAAAAACACCAAACAAACCAAAACCACCAAAAACCTAAGTCTACTCAGGGTGTAGCAAGATCCTTGTTTAACCTCCATCTGCAAATAAATAATCACACACCGTGTCCTGGCCTCTGCACAGGGTGCCCAGGGCAGCAAGAATACTGCAATCCGGAGCATTGCCAGCAGTGGGAAGGAGGGGGATGGCTAACCCAAAATGTAGGACACCCAAATCTTCTTGAACCTTTTCATTTCCTGACTCACTTTTCAAGAAGTGTTTCGGCTGCCCACTCCTGTCGGGATCATCAGGAGCACACTGTTTGGACTACAACAGAGATTGGGCTCCAAGGATCCCGTTTGCTCACAGCATGCTTCAGGGTTCCCTCGCCCATGGCTTGAAGACGTAAACCAGAGCCCACGAGAACATTTTGACTGAAGTCCTGTTATAAGAATGAGAGATGCTAAAGTAGACCAGTAGTTCATACCTTACTGAGCTGATGACTATCCAGGTACTATAGAAATACCTTTATCTTAATAATGAACAATCAGATTGATGAAGTTTATTTCTACCTCTTAAAAAATGCTCTCTCTTCAAAATGACCATCTGAGACGGTCAGCATTTGTGCATTGTAACATTAGCAAAATTACTGTGATGATTTTGATTTAATGAATTGAAACGCACAAACACTTGCCTTTGTGCTAATAATCTTGACATTTGGAATTCATGGTGAATTAGACGTGTCCAGCAAAACAGTGTCTGCAGGTTACATCTGCAGGTTTGTAATTCACTGAAGGTATCTCATTTTCCCAATTGGGTCCAATTACAACAGTCATGATAAATAACCTTCCATCGTTGGTACATTTACTTCTCTGGAAGGAGTTTGGAAATAGGTCTGGGGTACTTACATGAATAGGAAAGACTGTGTTGTGCACCTGGGAGGCAGGGGGTGTACGAGAGAAACAGTTTTATAAATTTACTAAAAATTTTCCAGGGGGCAATTTAAAGGTGAGATTACAGATAGTATAAGATTCTGGAAGTCCCTACAGCATTCCCCATAGTTTAAAAAAGAAATTTTTTTTAATAGGAAAGTCTGAAAATGTTTATCTCTGCTTTATTTTCTTGTGCATCTCTGTCTGTCCCTAGACAGATTTGTCTTCAGTCAGATCATCGTAAACCTTTGTCTTGTAGATGACAACTCCTTGCTTTACAACACTGCAAGTCAAGATTGCCTGATCTTAAGGAGAAGAAAAACCTTGATTTTTTTTTCTTTTCTATCAACAGTTTGTTTATTTCAGACCCACAATACCACTTTTTTTTTTTTTAATTGTCAATTCCATTCTTTCATACTTTATCCAAGGATAATCAGCCTGTTTATCTCAGACTACCCTGATACCTCAGACAAATCACTTGCACTGGAGAGAAGCCGTCCTAGGCCCCTGGCTACTGTTCACTAATAGGAGTTATCATCTCGTAACTGGGCATTATCAGAAAGCCAGTTTTCACTAGACCATCCTGATATTTCACCATTTAAAAAAAAAAAAAAAAACGACAGGTTATTACCCATAGCCAGGGCTTTCCGTTCCCTGCACTATTTTGTTGATGTTCATTCTGTATTTCTGTACATTTCCCCTGAGCATTGAACCGGAAAATAAAACTGAAGCTATTATTCCTCTCCATAAAAATAAAAATCTCAAATGCTGAGCACTCATCCAGCCTTCATAACTCTCTTTTGGTTTTTCCACATTGTGTGATTGGGTGCAAGAAAACAGCTCAATTATCTATTGGACATGGGCAGTAATGAGGCCCAGTGCACTCTGAGCTAATTGGAAGGAGAAGCCCAACGTTTTAATGATTGCAGTCTTAATACAGCTAATAACCAGGATGGCAGCAGAATTAGTCGGTGCCACTCTTTCTATGCTTCCCATTTTGCCCATTCTGGCATGGAAATTCTTCCTTATTGTTACTTGGGGCTGACTGCCCTGCTAATGAATGGGATTTCTCTAGGTTAGATGTTTATGAAAATGTCACGCTGCTACATGCAAGATGCGGTCACTGAAATGACCCTCCTTCTGAGCCAAATTGTTCAGTCTGAGGGATTCGTAAACAGAAAGACTAGTAGGCGACTGAATTAGCTGTGTTACTCCAAATTGTCCTGGTCACACAGAGCTCCTAGAATAATTGTTGCTATGTCCTGTTTGATTTTTCTTGTAACTCTTGGAGCAATGCAATTAGTGGCGATATGAACATTAATTGACCTAACTATTGAATCAGAAAGGCATCCCCCGGAGAAGGAGTGTGAGTGACAACCCTGGAGGAAAAACTCTGACATTTCTAGTTTGTGTTTCCACAAGCCGCGAAGCAAATGAAAGAAAATTGGACTGTGTCACCAAGTGTAGATGTCCCATTAACAAGCCCTAGGGAAAGATTTTCTAGGACCATCAGCAAGTGTGTTTTACGTGGCAAGCGAGCTGCCGTTCTGGTGAATTGATGGTTTTCATACATAGTCAGGAAGATCCCTTGTTTACGCACTGCCAGGCTGTGTCCCATTCCCAGCTGTGCTTTAATACCTTCAGAAACACAATCAGCAACTATTCTGCTCCACAGAAAAATGCCTGTTCCTTCACTGAGGTACAATGGCTGTTGTTTATGAGAAAAAAGGGTGCTAAGGAGTTGGACAAGATGATCTCCAGAGGTCCCTTCCAACCCTGACCATTCTGTAATAACCTATGCAGTTTCTAAAGGCTGGGAATTCTGACATAAACTTTTATAGCTTAACCCTGAAAGAAGAAAGGAGAAACCTTAAAAAAACCCCAAACAAACAAATCTGTCATTCTCTTCCAACTGTTCGTATTCTATGTAACCTATGAAACATGAGCAATTGAAAAATAACTATATAAAAATGCAAACAGCTGAGCAAAACTAAGATAAAGGTGTGACAATGCCACACCATCCCGCGCCTGGGGAAGGAGACGCAGCCAGGGAAATCCTCCACGCTGAGCAGTGAACGTGACCCACTGGCACCGAGCATGGGGGCAAAGACTGTAAATATGCTTACTCACTCCATCTTCCTCTCCTGTAGCAGAGGACAGGTTCGAGGTCTGAAACTCAAGACTTAGGTCACCGTGGGGAACAAGGCAGAGAAAAAGCCAGTAGGAGAGGCTGGGGTTGGCAGGCAGCAGCCAGGGGCAGTGAAGAACTGATTTTCCACACTTACATAGACCAAGGAGTTCCTGCTCCAGAGCAGGGGTGGCCACAGCAGCAGCTGCCATGGTTTAAGTACGGTGACCATGGTATAATCAAGTGGAAAATTTTGGTAGGTGGGTAAACCTAAAGGAAAGAGATCTGAGGCCTGGCTGGCTGCCAGGTTGTATTTGCAATGATTTGTCGGCCCAAAGTAGTGCTCTGAGCCAAAAGTAGGAAAGAGCACTCCCCATTCTGCAATGCCTATGTATGTCATCCCCCACTTACTCCTGTTCATTTAGACCTAAACCAGAGTATTTAAAAGGAAGAGTCCATTGCATGTCTTTGTAGACGCGTGCAGGGAAAAGGAGAAGCCATGCCCTTTTCCAATGGTGTTTCAGAGGTCGGTCCATCCCACTGACAGACATTTATCTGTTCAGTTTCAGCCAACTGGACAGGGAAAGAAAAGCCCCGACTTTCACGTAAATCCTATTAAAATATCACAGGATTACATTGCTATGACTTCAGTGCAGTATTCTGATTTTAACATAGTATTGTTTCTGATACACCCAAAAGGAAGAAGTGCTCAAGTTCAAAAGCACTCTTCTTACCTTTCACAGTTACTTAAAAAGGACTTTGTCTTAGGCCCAAAGTATACATTCATTTAGCTGTTTGCTTGGCAACCAAATCTAATTATTAAATAAAATGATTGCAGTGGTGGGAATACACTCATGGAGTTTATGGAATCAGAAGTGCAGTAATGCAGAGAAAGCAAAGTCCAATCTCTAAAGGTAGTTTCTTAGCCCTTGTTTTTCCTTTAGCTATTACCATCCCGAGTTTCAATTCTCTAACTTTTTTTGCTTGTCACCCTTTTATTAGCACCTCTGTGTACTTTCAATATCTGATTTACAAAGACAATGATATTATAACAGCAATTTATGGTAAAATACCAGGCTATTGGTCTGAAGATGGCCATTTGTGGAACAGCAAATACTGCGGGCATGCTTTTCTCCCTTCACGCCTTTTTCTCCCTCAAGCAGCACCTGGGTGGGGAATTTCTCCTTTACATCTCCATCATCTGATGTACTCAGCTGAATTTGAGTTTTCACACTACTCAGAAGAGAGAGAGGCTAAACTGCAACCTGTGAAAAGCACCAGGCTTTAGTAATACAACACAGTAATAAATAAACTCAACTCCACTGTTAAATTCTATTTGGACCACAAGACGGCGCACCAAATTAGAATGTTGACTTCTTTTTATAGTCACAAAGTTCTCATCATCAACTCTTAACAAAACAGACTTTAAGAATCACCTTAAACATATACATATAGAGACAACTGGGAGGGTCGGGGGGGGGATGTTGGGTAGTGGTGTATAAAATCACACACACAAAACCCCCCTGTGTTTTTTGTGAAATATGTATTAGTGCAGCATGTGGTTTGCTTTAAGTAGTAAAGCTGAGAAAGCTTAAAATCAGGAGAGGAAGGTGGCAGTCTGCTGGACAAGCTTACTTCAAAGAAAGAGAGCTCTCTTCAAGGTCATCAGGCTTGCAAATCAAAACCTGTTTTACTAAAGTCATGAAACGAGAATAAACAATTTAAGAGAGATACAAAATTTTAGCAGTGTGTGCTTTCTCCTCAGCTGTTTTTGTTTCTTTTCTCCAGCAGTTCTTAAGATGTAGGTGTGGGAAAGTCACAGTGATCGAGACAAAGGTCAATTCCCTGCTAATCCCAATGTAATTCAGGTTAGAGCAGCCCTGGGAGCGATGCTGTGCACCGTGGCTGCTCACTGCCCTCCAGAAGCTGCACGTTAGTCAGGAATGGCCAGTTCTTATTATAATCCAACTTGCCCTCGGCAGCAAGAAAGAAAACGGGCATGTGCAGGGCTAAAAGGAGCTCTAGTTTGGGAATCCTAGCCTCACACAAACAGGCAAAATAGCAACAGAAAACCTGGGTTTGTGTTATTATCCAATATGCCTCTCTCATAAATTGAAGAAAAACAAAACCTCTTGATTCCTAAGGATATGTCTCTCATAATAAGCTGCAGATCCTTAAGAATCTCTGGATCAGGCCTCCTGAAAAATTATCTGCCCAAACAGATTCACTTGTAAACTTACCTGCCAGGCCAGACATCAGTCATGCTCAGGCTCAGCAGAAGCCTTGCAAAAATCTTAGCTCACTATGCCTACATGACATTAAAACCATTTGCAGATTCCACTGGCAAAATTATTTTAGTGATCACAACAAATGAGCGCTCCTAACCCACCTCTGCAAAAAGCCTCAGTCCACGTAGCTGTGGCTTCCTAGCTGGGAACATCAGTCATTTCAAGCCTTTGCTCCCCGTAAAGGACAGTTAATTATTATATTGCAAATTTCCTACGAAGTCCAGTCCTTTTTGGTCTCATCTGTGGTTTTGTTCAGATGCATCCACACAATTTCTGTCTCCAAGGCAGCCTGCCCAGGGGCGGCGGATCCTGTGACAGTGCCTGTTTGGCTTCCTGCCGGCTCTCAGCTTGACCCCCATCACCAAGCTCCTTCCTCAGGTCAGCAGCTGTTTGGTTTCTGCTTTCCTTTCTGTCCTCCCCCCCAGACTGCCCATTTTCCTTTCAGAGTTCAACTCAGCAGTGCTTTTCCATTGTGTGGTCAGAAATGGAGCTAGAAAAGCCTCTTCTCACATTTTTAGCCCCAATCCCAGAGTGACTCAATGGCAGGACTTGTCCCCGTGCCACCCGCAGCACAGGGCAGAGCAGACATGACCCGCCAGAGTGGACAGCTGTGCTCTCCTGCCCACCAGGTCTCTGCAGCTCCTACATATCTGCATTACATGAAGCTTGGTCAGCTTTAACTGTCACTCTTTACAGATCGTCTTAAGCATTTGAACACACTTCTGCTGTCACTCTGATAATGTGGGGAATTTTTCAGGTCTAATATCTGTCCTGTCCTGTAATTAGGTAATTTGGAGGACTGGACATTCCAGTCACCACCATCCAGATAGATTAACGGGGCTTTAGCAGTGGGAGCTTCAAACAAAACCGTCTGTGCCCCGCTCTGCAACCACGGCAGGCAGCAGAGGTCTGGGGCAAGCTGCTATGGCCCCAGCGCAGCGTGAGGGCTCCTGCTGGGTCAGGAGGGTTCCGTGGGGCTTCTGCAAGCCACTGCTTGCTGCCAGCCTCTGCCCACTGCGCCGGACGGGGCTGGCATTTCCTTCCCACTGGCACGTGCATGGTGCAGAGAGCTTTTCCCGACGCTGCTGACAGGGCCCAGAGGAAGGGGTGGCCCAAGGCAGCAGCAAGGGCTTTTCTCCCCCTCAGCAGTGCATGGAAGAGGAGGCAATGGGGCCTGGGCACTACTCCTACCAGTCAGCCACTCTCTGACTGGGGGGGAACTCTCGGAGCAGATGCTCTTCTCCTACTAGCTTTGCCATTGCCCTGCCCTTTCCGTATATGAAGTGCACCTACCGCCTGTAACTGCACTTTCCATTGGATATTCACACCATCAGCTTTCGGCACTACTTTAGCTGGCTAATTTAAGAGCCTAGGTCCGTCTCATTGGGTACTACCAACAAGTTGTAATTAAATGACATTTTCTATGCTATATTAAACTCTTTCAGTCAAAAAATATCTCATTGAAAAATCAGGAAATAAGTCCCTAGGGCTATCATTATCCATCTGCTTTCCTAGCAAATTTAGGCAACTGCAAGGAATTTTAAAATAAATTTCCACAGGACGCCTCCTTCTCTCATGTCATTCATGACGTGCACCAGACTATCTTTCATGTAGCCTTCTTGGAGAACACGAGTATCACAGGTATTAGTTAGCAATCAAGTGTCCCCAGCCAGCAACGATGGCAGCAAGCTCCTGCTTTCCCAGGTGGCCTCTGGCTATTTACATGCTAACAGTGAAGCTGCTCTTCAGTGTCTTACAGATCCATCATGGAGAGAAGATGGTTACCACTTTGAAGACGCAGATGAGAAAATAGTTGCAAGCTGATGTACAATTAAAAGTAAGCAAACAGAAACTAAACAGTTCTGAAAAGCCTAGGAGATCTAAGCGGGGAGCTTCAGCTTTTGGGGAGGTCAGTAGGAAGATCAGGGGTTTTCTACCATCTAGGTAGATTTTCATATGAACACGACATCCTTTTTTTAACTGAATTGTCCAATTTAATTGTACAGAACTTCAGTAGGAGCAACTTGTCCCATTCACACAGGAATGCATGAAGCACCCCAATACTGCTCGGAAAGAAGTTGGGAGGCTGGGGACGGAGCAAGTTCACAGGTTTTAGGGATTTTAAGAACAGATTGAGTTATCCAAATAGCCATAGTGTCTCTCAGCATCAACTGCACAGGCAATCCTCTACGGCAGCCAGCCAGGTTGGCTACCTAAAGCTGGGCAGTGGCAATATTCCCTGCCAGGAGCAGCCCAAAGCTCATCAAGAGTGGAGAAACCACTGCCTTGGGAGTGGAGCAGGAGGTTTGCAGGAGCAAACTCAAAAGGACTGAAGCAACCAGAACTGGGTCACCGACATCTGAGCACAAAACTGCTAAGCCTGAAAATGCTTCCATTTGTTCAGCGTGAAGCACAGCGGAGTCCAGATGTTTAAATTCAATTCTTTAGACAATGAAGATGACAGCAGCTACAATCCCAGAAAGTTTCTTTCAACTTTCAAGACTATACACATACATGTTTCAAAAAAAAAACTTCAAAAAAAGAAACTGTGCCTCGTTTCCTATTATGCTTTATGGTTACACATACTCACTCACCTCCCAGCAGCAGCTGCTTCTTAGAACTGCATTATAGCAGGCTTTCCGTGATCCTGCTTAGGGCAGTGGGTGATCATTAATCTTTGGGTTTTGGTTACTAAGCTTGTAGTCCGAACTTAAGTCAATACAGATAATTTGTTTTACGAATACGCAAGTATATCAAAATTAAGATCTGAACAGCACTTGCTTGGCATTATTATACTAAGAGTTTTACCATTTAGCTCCAAACACAACTGGGAACATAAGTTATAAATAGACACTTAAATGTTCCTGTGAACTGAGGTTAATCAAAAATTATGAAAGTCTCTACCTTTTGACTCAGGATGTAAAAGCCTTCCAGTCATTTGAAAGATAATTCCATTTTCACATATCTTCCCCACCTCTTTGCTGTATACCTCTCTAAGGGGTGCTCAGTGACATCAGAGCCCGCAGAAACTGCTGAACTTCCCTTGCACAACTTTCTGGGCTTAACTGCAGCCTATAAAAGCATTGGAGTTGCTGCCACCTATAGACAAGTGTTAAACACAAACATGCATTTGTCACTAGGGAAATGGAAGTGCAAACTCACATGAAGTATATCTTTAATATTCCCATGTAAACATATTGTTTACCCCACCATTCTTAATGCTAGGCTTTGTGCTAATGAGCCACATTAAACGTTTATGTCACAATCCAGAATCTGCTGAAAACATCCAACACCTCACATGCTGGTCCTTGTGTTGTCAGAGCTAATGGAAAATAAAACCCAAATTTCAGTAACATATTGCTTACTATGCTCAGCATTTTTAATCCATAAAGAAAATGAATTACTGTGGTTTAGCTCTCTCAAATAACCAAGTATGGATTAACCTTTAAACATGTCTGAATCTTGTTGTCTAAGGACTTAGCAGGACAATGTAACATTTTTGATTGACTCACAGTAGCTATGCATAGATTATTTAAAAGTACATTACAACCCCTCAGACAAAAAAAAAAAAACAACTAGTGTTGATAACGCAACAATCCTTTTTTTTCTTGCATGTTACACCTGTGTCATCGAAACAAGTGTAGAATGCAGCCATTTACAAGATGAAATAAATGCAATTCTCAATATTATTACAAGACAGCACTAGAATAAATATCACTGTAATTTCCACTGCTGGTATTTCTGTAATGTGAAAAGTGATGAATGAGTATCTACTTCATAGAAATCATTCCACGATTACCATAGAATCATAGAATACTTTGCATTGGAAGGGACATTTAAAGGTCATCTAGTCCAACCCCACTGCAGTGAGCAGGGACATCTTCAACGAGGTCAGGTTGCTCAGAGCCCCATCCAACCTGACCTTGAATGTTTCCAGGGATGGGGCATCTACCATCTCTCTGGGCAGCCTGTTCCTGCGTCTCACCACCCTCACTGTAAAAAAATTCTTCCTTGGATCTAGTCTGAATCTTCCCTCTTAGTTTAAAACCCCTTGTCCTATAGCAACAGACCCTGCTAAAAAGTTTGTCCCTATCTTCCCTGTAAATCCCCTTTAAGTACTGAAAGGCTGCTATAAGGTCCCCCCAGAGCCTTCTCTTGTCCAGGCTGAACAACCCCAACTCTCTCAGCCTGTCCCCACAGCAGAGGTGCTACAGCCCTCTGATCATCTTTGTGGCCCTCCTCTGGACCCGCTCCAACAGGTCCATGTCCTTCTTACGCTGGGGGCCCCAGAGATGGACGCAGTACTCCAGGTGGGGTCTCAGAAGAGCAGCGTAGAGGGGCAGAATCACCTGCTGGCCACGCTTCTTTTGATGCATTATCCGGAATCACTAAATGTAACTTTTTTTAAGAAGAATTTTTCAGCCTTATAGTTTCCTTTTCAGTACATATTAGGGAGTCAGAAGGTCAAAATTCTCAATGATTGCTGGTCGTGATTCCTGACTGTTCACAGATGCTGAGTATCTGATACTCTGTCCAGGTTCTTGGGATCTGGGGCCACTGTAACATCAGTAAAAATAAAATCTGAAATATCTCAACTAGGGCACCCAAAATCTAAAACTTCACAAACCAGCTGCCATGTTTAAAAAAAGGTCCTCCTTCTTTTGCCCTAGAACAGAGAATTGGCAGATAGTGTGACATGTTTGCTGAGACAAGAATATACCTCTCACAGTTAAGAATTAGTTTCTCAGATCTGAAGAAAAGAATAGATCTTAAAAAATAATAATAATAATTGTGAGAGATGAAAAGACGACTTTAAACATGCTGTAGACAAGATTTCTTTGTCTCAGATTTAAAGGTTCAAGAAATCCCAGTCTTCCAAGCTCTTTGAAGAACACTGAAAAGGAAAGGAAATCATGAATTGTTTCATCTCCCAGTCCTTCTGAAATGGAGATGTGCTTGGCTATGAATAGCTTCGCTTTCCCCCATGGCCAGAAACATGCCTAGTCTGTGACTTATTCTGGAAGAGCAAGGCAAGAGCACCCTGGCAATGCTCTCCTAAAGAGCTTATTTTGTCTGTGCTTGTAACAGTAAAAATCACTAGTGGTCAGTCTGAGTGAGAAACTAAAGGAGCTGGAAGATAAACAAGGAAAAACAGTTGCTCAGAGAGTACACGGAAAGGGGTAAAATACTTATAAAACCATAAGGCAGAGGGTAAAAGGAGTACTCCTGATCTTGGAAGCTAGGAGTGCTCTATTCCCTCTCCAGGGAAAATATGGTTTACCTGCATGGCTTTTTGCCTGTCATAAACTGCTTCCATGAGGGTCCACACCTTCCCAGGGACATCTCTGTCCCAGTAGCACACTGGGACCCCAACACCGCATTCCACACCATATCCCACATCCCTGACAACTGGGCATACCTGCTGGGCCCAAAGCCTACCTCCCACACCAGGGCCACGCTCATCCAAAACCCATGACTTTGCAGCACATTTCCACACAAGTTTCTTTATTTTAGGAAGTACCGGAGGTATATTAAAAATTACACTGTGCATCAGTAAATACTTAATATTCCTCATCAAAGAGCAAGGAATTGTGGCAGCTAGAACTTTACTCTTTTATAAACATGCAGCTAGTCTCTTCTGGATTAAATCGTGCCTTTTCCTATTGGCAATCATCTTCTACCATGCAGTTACGACAGCGTTAATTCCTGTATCCATACAGCAAGCATACATACGAGTCTGAGTCACTAACAGCACCACATGCTCAGTTTGTGCAAACTCAGTTTGTGTTAAATGCCATATTTAGACATTTCCCACCACCTCCACTTCAGTGCAATACCAGGGGCATCTTCTTTGGAAAATTTTTAGACATTTTAGGGACCTCATTCATCCAGTATTTTATTGTCAGGCATGTTCTCAAGCTCCTCCTTACTGTGCAGTTACAACAGTTGGAATTCGTTTTTTGGGGGACTCACAATATCAGTAAAATGTATTATTTGTTACCAGAACATGCCTGGCATGCCCTAGTGTATTTCTAAGACTCTTCTTGTTGCAAACCAATAAAAATTGATTTGAAAAACCTCTTTAATGCCTGTTACTTTGTGTACAGGTTTTCTGCTGTGACATATCTAGCAAGTTTGGGTAGGCTTTGAACTACTGAAGTTTTGAACATCCATCAGCTCAAAACTGTTGATGATCTGCTTGATAGAAACATTGATGTGTTCACCATGGGAACCAAAAGAAGAATATGTAGCTGAGCTTCCTATTTATGGAGGCAAGATAGCAGAAAATTTTCCAGATGTGGGGTTCAGTCCTTTATTCTTTGTTCAGTCTAGTCTCCTGTTGATTTAAAAAGCAGTTCCAGTTCTTTTGAAAACAGAAAATTAGGATGTAATTGTGGAATACGTTATTTAACTACAAAGCAGCGAGCAGTGGCCAAACATAGTCAAAACAAATCTAGAAAATAATTAAATGAATACAGAATGTTTCTAAAGAATGATTTTTATACTACTTATTTCATAATAATGAAGAGATAACTGTACTGGTAACAGTGGGATTATGTGCAGTTTGTGAATTCTAGCTAAAAACAATAAGTTGTTTTAATATGGTGCGCTGGTCAGGATTAATTAGAACTAGTTGTCTATTCCAGGGACTGGTATCCTGCCTGTTCCAGGCCTATTGTCCGGAAACAGAAACAACCCCAGTTCCTGCCTAAGAGAAAAGAGGTATTTCCCTAGGGAGAAAATAAAGAAAGCAATATATTGATGTAACTCCCTCGTAAAGTAATAGTGGAGCACAGGGAGGGGAAAAGATCACGACAGAGAGGAGATAACAAAGAGGGAATAGTTTTCCAAGGATTAAAGAGACCTGTTTGGATTAGGCAAAGAGGAAGAACAACATTTGCAGATAGAAAGCCTATCAACTTGAAAGAAAAAGCCACAAACTGTGGGCTTAAAATAACGTGAAGTTACAGCTGAAGTGCATTAAAAAAACCCCAGCGACTCTTCCTCAACTTTTTCTGTTATTAAGGCCACGCACTGTATTTAAAGGCACTTAACTGTCCCTACATTTCACTGCACAAATGATACATTTGCAGGAAAAGCAGGGATTAAATAGCTATCATCCAGCCAGTACAGTGGGTCCTTCTTGTAACTTCTCGACAGGGTTAAATCATATTGGCAAAAAGAGAGTGGCTGGGAGAACTGCAGGTTGATGCAGAACAATGTGAATACCGTTTTATTAATCCCATAGCTCTGTCCTCACAGCTGCTATCACAAAGGGAGAAAAATACAGTAAGAAAGCTGAATGGGACCTGTGATTCCATGAAAAAAAAATAAAACAAGTTTCACTTGTATGATTTATCGGCACAGCTACTGAGTAGCCATTTCGAGCAACTTTAGTGCAAACTGCCTAATATTGGATGTTGTTCTCAAACGTCCAGTAGCTGAAGGCGTGTACCTGTGGGAGAATCCCAGCGTTCGGCATAGAAAAGAACAAAATGCAATTCTGTTCCTTGGGATTGCACAGAACTGTGGAAAACATGGTTCATCTAGCCTTGGGGCTGTTAGAGTACAGAAAAAAAAAAAAAGTATATAAAAAAAGAAAAATCTAACGTTGTTTAAAAATGTCACCTGATTTCTGCAAACTTGGCTCTGCATGACGTTACTAACGCCGTGAGTCCAACGTGATATTTTCTTCTTCATGGGCAAGATGAGACTTGTTCAAATTGTTAAAATTTCACACGTAGATAATGAAACAATCAAATCACAGTCTCTAGAATATCTTTGTAAATGTGTTGTGTGTTTTGTAGGGTTTTTTTTTTTGTCAAGACATTTTCATGTTAATTCATGTCAGCGAGCAGCACCTCGAAGCACCTACGTCTCTGTGCTCCCTGTTTTGGCAAGCTAGACTAAATGTTTCAGTGCTAACGGGCTCCAAATTTTGTGAATTAACTAACTTAGCCCTTAAATTCTTTTCCGTTTTCTTAGTGTGTAATTGCCTCTAATTGTATATTTTGAACAAATACACATAATCACATCATTATGACATGTAATTACTTAATTGTGATGTATAATTAAGTAAATCGCACAAGAAATTGTGCAGAACTTTAATAAATTTGTTAAAAAGAATTTAGTCTTTTCTGTAGCTGACAGAAGAAGGCATTTTCACCTCTAATGATAGTAATCAATTTAACATTTTCTACCCTAATTAGCGGGCACTCTGCAGGCACGTCCAGAATATACGCATTCAAGCAAAACACTGGGTGATGACATTTGTGACTTTTTAGATGTATTTTCTGTATGCAAAGACAAACATTTTTATGTGGAATTTAATGACCAGTTGCTATGGAAAATGTAATACCAGGAGAATCCATGCAATAGTACGAACTATTCTAATCCATGCAATAGAACAAACATGTTCTGTTGATAACCTTAAAAGTTGATTATAATAGTTCTTTTTATCAGCATGGCTCAAAGCACATTATTACCTGTTAATGTACATACGTATGTTTATTTACACAGCATTGTTACCTCTGTTTTAAGGGAGAGAGAGGTTGGAGGTCCCACTGCAGATGAGTAACTTATCTACAATTCTGCACTGGGTCAGTAGTTTATTTGCACGTTCGGCAGTGATAAGGCTGAGCCCACAAAAGTCAGATGAAGGTTTGCCACCCTCTTGGCAAGACCTGCAAAGGCAGTATCGATTGTGCTTCTACTAAGAAGAACAGCTCATCAGGAGCTTCTGCTTCTGGTATTGTCCCTGCCACTATTTGGTGTCATAACACAATTCCTCTACGGAACACAGTTTTCTCATTAGGAATAACTGTCAGTTTAGGAGTTGTTCTTCTATGGAAAGAGACTTTGGAAAGGGAGTTTTATTTGTTGTCATAGTTGAGTTTTTTGGTTGTCCTGGGAAAAGTTTGTGTATTAATCAATTACATATATACATTTTATATACACCCTGTGAGACTAACACACATCTCCTCTATTACTCCTCGCACCGCTGGGGAGGTTAGCTACCTAATACTAGCAAATACTAAAACACGTAAGTCCCTTTCACATCATACAGAATTTAATTTTCTGGATAGTCAAGCAGCACAGGACTAAACCCAAGAAAACAAATAACTGGTGAAATTTAAGACAGATTCTTAAGACACCAAAAAGCTTTCCCATGGTTTTTTGTTTATACTTTCCCTCCCTGGCACACAACACAGTCATGCCCAGCATGCTAGATTAGGGACTGGCAATCTTCTCAAGATGGTCTCCAAGACATTTCTGTGAAAGGCTTAGCCAACTCCCTTAGAAAATTTGCAGTGCCACCAAGGCAAGCTCTGTAATACAGTAATGCTTTCTAAACAGGGTTTTCTACCTATAGCTCATTAGTAAAGATCACACAAACACACCTTTTAGTAACTCCTTTTCAGCTTGCCCTATTGACATTTAGTGACTTTAGGAACAGCTGATTCCTATCCAGGCTCTGGGAGCTTTATACTCTCTCTGTTTCCCGAAGGCAACAAAACCCCAAATTGCCCAGAAATAACTTGAATCCACATGTTTAGGAGCTACTTTCCATAAACAGTACCTTCCATTTAGCAAATATTTTGGGAAGTAAGATCAACATGGACTGAACACTGAAGAAGTGATTTAGAAGATTGCTGTAAACAGAGTAGATATACACTCATAACATTTGACAGAGCAAATATGTGACAGAGCAACATTTGACAAATACAAAGCACTTTTCAAGGCATAAAAAACAGGTTTTGTTTATCCCTACATTACAAAAATAAACTGCAACTGAAAAATAGCCTCAGTTAAAAAAGAAGTAATAATTTGGAAGTGGGGATTTAACTTAACAAGGAAAATCAGTATGTTACATACACACTTTGCAGCTATCTTAACAAAAATAGACACCCTCATGAGAGAGCATGTAATGTAAGTTGTTGGCAAACTGTCTGAACACCAGAATGAAGAAAGAAAGAAAAGAATCTGGGGTGACAGAAAGAATGTTACAATCCACCAAAACACAGGCTGAACCTCGCATTCACTTTTGCAGCTTCCAGTTATCAAAACTTGACACCTTCTCTGTCACACCAGTATCCCAGGAAAAAAAAATAATTAGCACTTCAAACACCTCCACCCACACCATCAAGCACAACATCTATCCACAACAACTCTTTATCAAATATCTTCTTCCTTTTCTTTTTTTTTTAACTTAATGGTATTACCTCAAACTAGATTGTACTTGGGGAGAAAAACCCCAACACATACGTCATCTGAAAAACAGAAGGATGGGCACATATCAATGTGGTGCTATGAAAATAGAGCTTTCCATCGCTTTCTAATAGACCCCNAAAAAAAAAAAAAGATGAGGAAAAACGTACATATTCTGCAAAGAGACATTCTACCAGGGCTTTGCAAGAGAAAAGCTTAAAGCATTTATACAAGCAATCAAAAGACATTTTCTAGACACTGGGCTAACTGGTCTTTTGTTTAACAGAAACACTTTCAAAGTCCGGAATTAATCCAGATTTGTTGGTTTAATAAAGAACAGAATCCAGCTCACTGATTTAATGCACTTGATTTACTGCTATGTTCTGGCCACGTGAAGAGCTGTAAATTGGATTTAGTGAACACAAGCAAGTCAATAAATGCCAGAAAGCAGACAAGATACCAGTAAATCCACACTAAAACATTAAAAATCACTGCAAAATATCCTAACCAAAAGGCAGTGACCCTGATTTTCCACATTGATGCAATTTTTGTCCATATTTACACCTGCCCAGGACAAATGTAAATAGTATTAAATCAAGGAGTTCCACTTCACACCGGCTTTTCAGGCAGGTCGGTAAGTCTCCACCAGCTGAGAAGCCTGTCCCCACTCCTTTCTCTCTGTGGAAGAAAATGATCCTCTTCAGCAGTTCAGAGCAGAGAGTAGAGAGGAGGAACAGGGTAAGGAATAACACAGAGCAGGAGAAGGGGGATTGCTGAAGGACAGCAAATGAGGAATGAAGAAAAAAGTGGGGATTGGAAAGAGAGGAGAGAGGTGAGCACGAAACAGGCATCTGTCATTACCCCAGCTGGTATTTCGGCATCTTTGCAAGTCCTCCCCTTTCACCCCTCATACACCGTGATCTTAACCTCAGAAATCGGCACAATTTGAAAGAACAAAACTTATTGTTGACAGTGCTGCTACCACCACTTTTTGCCTCGGCTTTTGTGCTTATAAAACTAGATGGGACAATACCAAGGTCAGAGCAAACAGAGAACCTCAGCTGTGAGCCAGTGTGGCACATCCTTGTTCCAAAGAACAACAGTGTGGCCCCTTCTGCACAGCCCTGTGGACACCAGCACCAGCTATACGCCCTGCACGACGGCACGAAGCCCCCTTCTCCATCCCCTTAGGCAGGCTCTTCTCTTTGCCTTAAATCACCTCTATTAGCACACATCTTTTTGCATAATTTACTTCAATTCATCCTTGCCAAGAGATCTGTTAATAAAATACACTACCCTGTGGAGAATGTTGCCTGATCTTATTCTTGCCTTGTCTTCCTCCACAAAGAACCAGACAGATTTGAGCTCTATCACCACTGTATCGTTAATTTAACAGAAGTATACTTTTGATCATGCATGATACAGAATTTAACAGGAAAGTATGAAATTTGTTGCAAAAATATATGGAGCGCTCTAAAATTTCACAGCTAATGCTGTATTAAACTATTAGGTACACAAGTTTGAATCCCTTGCAGATACTTTTTAAGAGAAACAACTGTAGATGCTCAGTGTGTGATACCTTCTTTGTAAATGCACCTTTCCCCCCGTGACCGGACAGCAGGAGAGCATCAGCCCACACAGACACTCAATATTACTTTGCTCCCTAAGCACAGAGGTACAAGGTCCACCAACAATCTCTAGCCGCTCTATTGCGACTCCTGCACAAATTGCCATGTCCTCAGGTTCAAGGCAAATTTCAAATAGTCTCGCAATTTCTCATGGTGCGACTTCCTAATTCTACAAGGAGTTTGGCCCTCTGAGCTTTCTTATGCATGTACACAAATCAAATTCACATTTACAAAACTAACCTATTGATTGTGTCCCACAACTATACATTTCATAAGATAAAATCTCTGTTCTTACCAGTAAGAGCAAAACAGACATTGGTTTTTGTGAGGATTTCTAAACACAATTAATCTGGGTTTAGATAGTTACATAAACCTCTGGATTTAGGCAGCCTGAACATTACCGGATCTAGACAAAAATAATCCGTATTTTTCTTGCCCTGAGGTCGTATAAACCTCCAGAGCTCTCAGGATCCTGCTCCAAACATTCATTTCTGTCTCTCTCTTTACCTCAGGCAACTTGATTTGGCCTTGGCTTGTCCCGCAGTTAAAAGAACTAGTTAAGAAAATATGTTTGAACTTTCTTATCCTCTCTGCATTTTTTTATACTACTCTCCAAGTTTTCTTAATCCTTTACTTAATCACCAACACAGTTTCTGTACAAGCAGATGTGTGACTGAACACCAAGCGTTTATGCTGCCCACAAAGGACCTTCCCAGGATCCAGCGGTTTCATGGCATAAACAGGAATTATTAGCTCTGTATAATAAGATTCTCCAAGTCATCAAAGGAAATTCATAAGGAAAAGCACATTTACTGCAGAATAAAACATAAATAGATATTGCAAATAATAACAAATAGGTTGGAAAGAGGGTTACATATTGATCCTTCTGCTTCACTCAAACATCCAGTGGCATGTACGTACTAGCAGTGGCACTTTTTTCCCTTGTCTCATCAAAGATGCTACTAAAGGTGGAAAATAAGATGAAAGCCATAGGTCCTGAACCTGAACCTGATGCTAAAGCAGACCCCCGATAAAAACACAGTTCCCATTGAAAACGCCACTCCTCTTCAGTAAGAAGAACGTGCCTTTGCAAACTATGTTAAAAACTCAGTAGATCACTGTGAAAACCGGGGATCTGGCTTAGGCTACAAGTAACGAGTTTTTGAAGGTGAATAAACCATTTCATGTGTTTCACACTTGAAAAAAATAACCAGAAATATCTTAATGGTTCACATTCTCTCACATTCTGTGCAAGGAGTGTCGAGTGCAACGTTAGGTGACAACTGCAGAAGGGATCAATGCAGCCGGGATGGGGAATAAACACACCCGTTGCTCACAGGCTGCATCATCCCATTTAAATGAAAATTTCATAACACTTATTTCATAAAAACTTATTAGATATTCAGGACATGGGATGGAATAAAATGATACTGTGCACTAATTAGCAGATCGTTTACAAATCCCAGACCCCTTTTCTCTCCAGTGACTGTCTTGGCAAATACAGATACCAGCGCAGACTTCTTTTTCTATGCTTCTATCCTTTATCTAACTTTGCCTTTCATGGGTTCATTGAAGCAATGTTTTGTAATAGTGTCAAATTAGTAGAAAACCTGAGGTATAGCAATTTGACAATGATATAGCTGTCATGACGGTTCTACTTTTTGCTTGTACCTACTCAGGCATAATTAGAAGCAAATATCTACCTCTCAGCGTTTCTCTTGGGCTCATCCAACTCTGAAAGCTCTCAGGCCATTAAGGCATATCAATTAGTAATGATTTTTTTTCAGCCCCCAGCAGCCACTGAAGCATACATTAAAGGTGATATCTGCAGTCAAAAATTTAATGTGCACATTTGAGAATATCTACTTTGATGAAGAGAATATTATCAGGGAAACTCATTTGCTTAAAGTTTTATATCACGGCTATTAAAAATATTTTATTTGCTGAGCAAATGTCCAATGAACGTTCCCATATCTGTTAAATAACATTAATTACACACAGGTTTGGAAAACACAAGAATCATTAAAGGATAAATGAGGCTGTGCAATAGCCCAGAAGAGCTAATGTTATCACTTCCCAGGCCACTTTTACAACCTTCTTAGTAGGACCGTTTTTAACTGAGTCATCACGGCCCAGGGAAAGTTACTTTCATTTTTTTAGTATATCTGTCCAATTGAGTAGATGTCAGAGGCAGCTCATTACAAGCACCAGAATTAGAGGGCTGTCACATTCCTGGTAGCTAGGTTAAGTCAGTTCAGCCAGGACTGTTTGCAAAAGCAATCCTTTCCATGTTCACAGTCATTTCCAAGCCTGATAGGTCACTTACCTCTTGTTTCAAATGCAACTTAAAAATTAGTTACTCAAAGATCAGACTGCAAAGCAAACGTAATTAACAGTATGGACACACATTTAGTGTTAAGGTGGCACTGGAGCAGAAAAATTCCTACATGCAGGAAGCAGGAACAGATACGTGCTCCTTTCCAAAGCGGCTTAGGAATTGTGTTAGTGTGCTGCTTGTTTAAATTCTGTATGGATAATTTGAGATGTTTCAATAAGTACTGGACTGAAAAATGAGTTTGGCTAATCTTGGCGTCAATTTAACCTTCACACAATTTTTTCTGATAAATACATGCAAATAATGTCTAATCTGAGGTAACCACAAGTAGCAGAAAGGTTACCACAGGCTTTGAATCAGGTGTTGTATGAGAGACGGAATTAAGTATAAGAACTGAGGAAAAGGAAAGAAAAATGCTGAGGTCGCCTCACAGTGAAGCTGGAAACTTTTGATTCCACTTCGCATACAACTGGAAATCTACCTTATGGCTGCTGTCCAGAGCCTGCATTCTTGTTTTACCGCAGGTCTTGGCACAGCTCATCCTGGTGCATTTTGCAGTATATTAAGGCAGTGACAACAGGAGGCTTCACAAAAACAGGACCAGATCCCCAAAACCTTAAAGGCTGGTGCCATTCCTTTGTATTATGGCTTTGCAAGCTCTCTGAAGGGCTAATTCGCTCAAATCAAAACTTTTGGACAATCTCCTTTGACCTTTCTACCTATATTTATTTATTTGTAAACACACAAATACACTGCCCTTCATGGAAAATATCACAAACTGTGAAATGCCAGGAGCAGATCAAAATCACATTTAATCCTGGTAGTCAGCCAGCATGAGCCTTACTAGGAAGATATAGATGCAATTGAATTTGTCACTCCTTTGAGTGGCAGAGGCTCTGACTCCTCCTTAAGTGATGTGACCTGTAACGATTTTTGGAATACAAGCATAAGATTCATTTCCAAGTTTTTATCCTACTGTTATGCCTGTAAAATTGTTTCCACTTGAACGTACTTGACATTAGTCATAAATCTCTGGTCAAACAAAGGTGAAGCAGGATGGAAATGCCATATACAACATCCACTTTTACCCTCAGCTGCCAAGAACCTTCCTGCAGTGTAGCTGACCTGGTAATCGCTTGCAACATTCACATAACGATTTAATTATCTGTATAATCACCCAACAAATCTGAGACCAGGTTTCTCAGCAGGAGTTTGTAGATTCCTTCTCAGCTAGTTAATGCATTACTTATATGAGTCTTAAGGTTTGGTCCAGACACAGATCACATAGCTGGTACGACTCTTTTGAACTATGCCTCATTTCTTTTCCATCTTTATTTTCCTTCGAATCTAACTAGTAGCTCTGGTGTCACTACGTATCTTTTTATAGCTGCACACAAGTTTCTGTACTAATGGAGCTAATATTTCTCTACATGTGGAAATCCCCTTGACTAGACAAGATCAACGTGAAAGAGGCAATTCAGCAGATGGCACCTCCTCACTCCCCACCACCTCCTCCCTCCTGCTCAGCCACCGCAGTTGTCCCTCCACCCTGGGCGCGCCTGACCAGCAGTGCCCGGCACAGCATTTCCCTCTCTTCTCCAGGAGTCCCATATTTAAACTCAGTATCCATATCCATACCAGGGAGTAGTACCATAAGATGCTAAGTGAAAGCATATGTGGAAAACAGATTTACATCTTGAATTTTACCAGCCAGGATTTTTTCAAATTGTAACCAAAAATAATAGAAAACTTGAACAAACACTTTCATACTTCACTGTATTGCTTAGACTTTGCTATTAAAGCTTCCTTCAATCGTGAAAAAAATATTTCCAAATCAGAGAAAAAAAATATACTTCAGTCAAAGTGCCAAATAATCTATCTAACCTTATCTGCGCACATATGCATGCAAGAAATATCTACCACCCGGGCAACAGTCTACATATCCCCATTCCCCTTTGCAGCTATCAGTCAGGTTTGACCTTTGGTTCAGACCTAAAATCTCCCAACCCATTCGTTCTATCTTAAGAGCAGCCGCTTCTTCGAGGAAAGAGATGATAATGTATCTGCAAGGGCTGACTCTTTGTGCAGTTGGAGGGGGGAAGTGCCAGCGTAACAAATTGCTCCTGTTCAAACCCATCAATTCAAAACAAGCATCTGGAAAACTTGACAAGAATACTCAAATGACCCTTGTGTTCTGACAGCTGGAAAAGAGAAAGCGCTCTCCATGAGGGGAAGAAACTTTTTGCCTGGATAGAGAGACACACAGAGCTTTTTAAAATCTTTTTCTTCAAAGCCTATTAAATTCAACTTTCACTGCACAGTGTGATTCATGCAAGCAACTATGTCTGCATTCACAAATCTGTGGTCAACACCATCAGAAGCTGGTCCTGGCGACGGGCAGGCTGCAAATGCCCGTCTCTCATCAGCCTCATTGCTGAAACAGATCATTCCCTCCCTACGAGAGGAACCTCAGACCCTCTTGAAGGGGCTGGGCTCCACGGTTCACATCCTGGGGAGAGCTTCTGCCTGCTCCACTCGGAGAGGCCATTGAGGATGGCTCCGTGATGCACGGACTGCAATTTTGTTTCTTCTCCCCAGTCCTGTGAAGAGAAACACCCTGAGTAGGGTGTGCTATTACAGACAAGGATTTCAACTTGATTGTATCTCAGGATTCCTGGTTTGGTCAAAACCTGCACTGAGGAAAAAAAAACCCAAACTATCTTGCGACATCAATTAATCCTCCTCATTTGGAGTTTCCTGACATCAGGCTCTGCAGGTGAGACATCTACCTATTGCATCAAAATATCTCAAAATTGTTCAAAATGCAACAAACCGCTTCTGGAATTTCACAGTCCCAGATTCTGCCATTTCCGCACTGCTGCCCTACAGACTTCCCTTTACTACTGTGGACCTAGACTGGTCCACAAGCCTGGTTATATACTGTATATCTAGGACATGTGAAATAGTCCAGTTTACCCATACCCTGAACTGCTCTGCAGGAGGAAACCAAAGGGAAACTGAGCAACCAGATCCACACTCCCTCTGTGCTCAGGGATGCTTTTTCTTCCCACCCGTTTCAGGGAAGAACAATCTGAAGTTGTCTTCTTTCTAGAAGATACTCATACAAATAACATTCTGGTCTAAGTTTATTCTTTTAGATTAAACATAACAATTACCACAGGTGTTCTGATTGAAGCAGAAAATGGTAAAAAGGAAAGAAGACCCTCTAGAAGGCACAGGTCTATTTGGATGTTTAAACTCTCCAACGGGCAGCAGTCCAAATCCTCTCCAAAGTGGAGGCAGTCAAAAGTCCTGTATTTACCTCAAAATGCCTTCGAAAAATGTTTTCGAATGTATAGTCCTGTATGTTGGAAAAACAAAGGCATAAGCCTCAGTACTTTGCAGTCATTTGTACAGGAGAAATAGCAGAAGTTCTTTAATTCCTTGTTTTCATTAAGCAAAAAAATGGTCTTGGTTTTAAATTGTTTTTGATTAAAAGTAGCTCTGTTTGGAGGTACTCAGTAATGCATTCAGTGTTCAGAACAACAAAGAACCGACACTTTATATATAGCAGCAAACACTAGACCTTATATTTTGTGTCACAAGAAAAATTAACCAAGTTACATTAGAAAATGGGTCACAACAGGATTTGCAATAAACACTATATACAATATCAGCCATTTGTACAGAACACAGCTGACACACACACACAGTTTTCTGGTTTATGCCTTACTTCTACGATTCTAAATTGATTTACAGCCCCATGTGAGACTCATAAAAGAGCCCTAGGCAACTCTATCCTGCTCACAGACTATTTGCAACACTGTGAATTTCTCAATTTGCCCATTTAAAAACATTTTCCCTTTTCCTTCCTTTCAATAACAGATTTCTGGAGGGAGTAGGGGGAGAGAGACGAGAAGAGGGATTTAATGGTTACATAACTTGAGACGCAAACAAGTATATCGCCTTCTCCTACTCCTGATCCTAGCGAAACTCTGTTATTTGCCTGGGGGAATCGCTCTTGCCCACTCACCGGCCCTAGTAAATACCAGTATCTGTAAGCAGCACCAGCATCCTGACCACATGAGTATGACAATGCAAACGCTGCTGTGAAATGAATCACTAACATTAATGTGACTTCAATTAGAAGAAAGTTCTGCTTTTATTAAGACAGAAAACTTATAAAACCAGGGAAATTGTGTTTAGACACATGGGAAAGGCCCCAAAAATGAGGCAAGGTTGGTCTGTAAAGGAGTTTGTTTATTAAATCCCCCCCAGTGTAACACACTGATATCAGTGCATAATTATCCATCTTCCAGTTCAGAAATTAGGTACAGAGAAATGGCACAGGGGGTCCCATGGTGGCACAGGAAATCAGAGACAGAATAAGAACCAGAATTTGCTATTCTGATTCTTAGTGCAATACTTCATTACTGTTTTTATTTTACTTGATGGGAAATGGCTATGGAGAACATTTTCTGTCAGGCAATGGGCATCTAGAGACCAAATACCAAATTTCACAATCACTTGTTCCGTTCGACTCCACTGCACTTCGCTGGGGTTACACAGGAAAGCTGAGAGCTGACTTTGGCCCTGCATCTACCTGCTTCTCTTGCTGTTACTCACTAATTTAACACCTCATGATGAAATGGGTATGAATCCTTGCTCCTCCTCAGCACTTCGATAAGCATAGCTAAGATGTATCTGTTTTATTCTGTTTCTTCTTGATACTGCAAACACTAGTCTTTCATTTCCATTTTCCAAAGGGAGGTAGCGTTGCTTGGCATATTTTAGGGCCTGATATGACAGTTGGCAGGACATGATGAGGGATTAATACTGCCAGTAAATCTTCATTTTTCTAAGATCATTCTTCACAAGACTTTGGGTTTACTTTAGGAATTTGTGGTTGCCCTCTCAGCCCATGGCTTGGTGGCGAGAGCAACGAAAGCCACCATTGTCTTTTTTTTAAAAGCCAGGTCTGATTCACCATTGACAGAAAATAAACCAAGTACCATGGTACTCCTAAAGTACCATTAGGAGTACTTTAGTACTCCTAAAGTAAAACTCCGCAGCCTGGCATCAGCTTCCATCCCAGCTCTGCAAACCCAACACGTGCTAAGACCTTGGATGGGTGATGCACGAGTGAGAGCTACGCCGGATTCACTAAAGCTCAGCAGCTGAGAGCGGCCGAAGAAGCCCATCTGCTGAGGAAAGCATCGTTTGGGAAGCGGGGGGCTGCAGCAGCCTGCCCGGGGGCACAGCCCATCTGTATCACACCACGCAGCCACTGAGTCCGCCAGTAGCAGTAGCTGTCTGCCCACCGAGTGCAACCATTTGAATTATCTCTCAGATTGCATTAATAGCCCCTAAAACACTCTGCTGCTCTTTTATTAAAGCACCCCTTCTGGTTTTCTACCAAACAACCCTTTGATATAGAATGAAGTAACAAATCAGATGCAACCGACAATTTTTCTTTTGCAGTTAGTCATGTGAGAAACATGATGATGGTTAAGATGAAAAGCCTTTTTTTCCATGAGTCATAAATTTTGAATAAAAAACTGCAATATTTCAGGACTGTGGTCTTTGGGAACAAAATTACAATTAATCACAGAATGTTGGAAGGGACCTGTGGAGGTTATCTCATGCAACCCCTCTCTCAAAGCAAGCCAACTTTTACTCAGAGCCTTGTCACACAGCTTTGCAAAACAGCTGGTCGGTTTTGTACGTTTTTTTCATTTCAGAGGACTTTTTCTAGAGAACGTGTACAATAGCAAATTGAAAAGTAGACATACAAAGGCTACCCAGCAGGCTCAAAACTCTATCACAATGTCTAATTCGAAAATATTGTGTATATATAAACTTGTCATCAACATGACAAGTTTAGTTGTTTTTTTAATAAAAAAAAAATCAATCCCAATAAAACATGCAAATATTCCACAAGATTCAGTGTTCAAGAAATACCAGAAAAGATTTAGAGCTAGACAGAAAATAAGCAGAGAGAGAAGGCCAGAATCTAATCCTTTTTACCTTGAAGCTGAAGATATGTCACTTGATGGGAATCATCTATAACAATGCATTTAAGACCTAAAATTTTCTTACTAAAGAAAAAAGATGTATGTTAGCATTGACTTATCAGCTAACTTAAGGCTAGACACTGTTGTCCTTTGGTACATCACAAGCATTTTCCTTGTGAAATTAAATCTTTTTCTCTCCTCATATAAAAATAGTTTTATTCTCATGACAATTTTCACGAGGAAACAACCACTCCTGTGAGCGATAGTGATTGCAAAGCTCTACCAGCACATTCGCGTGCGCAGACTGGTCCATCTTGGGAAGCAAAGCTCCAGTGAGAGCTGCAGTTGGCCGTGGAGCCGCACACTGGCCACCAGGCTCACCCTCGGTGGCATGGGACACTGGGCTGGGTGCCATGGCGCGGGTCCTTAGCATGGAGGTCGCCCGCAGCAGCCAGCTGCCCTCCCCAGGCACGGCCCTTGCTTGCTGCTCCCAGGCAGCCACTGTTGGGAAGGCAACCCAAACCTAAAACTGCTCCCAGATCTTTCAATAACGGTTGTTATGTAAGTGAAAGTGGTTTATTTTTAACACGTAGCGGCATTTGTGTTATATAACAACCCCCATCTCCAATTATTTTTGTTGCAGTTGTTCTTCATAGACTCATAGAACGGTTTAGGTGGAAGGGACCTTGAAGCTTCTTCTATCAATCAGACCAAGAGAGAGCTGTGTAAGTCATGTGCCTGTCCATACATTTAAAAGAGAACCGCTGAAGGGTAATTATAAAATATCAGATCATAAAGGAAGACTGTTGCCCTGGCCCAGTGCCGCGCACGCGCGCAGCTGTGCACAGACCTGCTCTTTGGGAGCAGGACTGGTTTACGTGGAGTGACCCGAGGACTGCAAACAGCAAGGGTAAGGCAGGGCACAGGAGGTAGCAACAGGGCCCCACGTGTCTCTGCATACCCCTCCCTCCTCTAAATGACGCTAGAGAAGCCAGGATTTTTGGAAGAGCCCAACTGCCATGGGAGTGCAAGCAGAAAATTACTATCTTTGAAACCGCCTCTTCACCTCTCTGTGCCTCAGCTTCTCATCTGTAGACTTGTGATACCGCCATTTCCCTTCTCTGCCCGGTAAACGCAGATTTAAAGTTCTGTGGGCAAGAACTGTCTCTAACGATGTGTACATACAATGCCTAAAGCTGGGAGTACCCGTGTAGACTGTGACCTCCAAGCATTCATGCTTTACAAAATACAAGAANAAAATACAAGAAAAGGGGGGGGGAGGGGGAAGGAGGAGGGAGGAAAGTCTTCTAGAATGTAAGAAAGAAGTTGAATCTGGCTAATTACCAAGAGCTTCCCATCAGGCTGACAGACTCCCACCGTGGACACACTCAGTGGTTGTTCTTTATTTCTGAGCTTTACTTTAATCCCTCCTCATTTCTCTTGTTTCATTTCCAGTCAGTTCAGGATCCTAATGTTTTTGCCAACTTATTTTTAATGGGATTGTTAGCATCCAGGAAGCCTTGTCAAATAATCATTATACAGCTACTTTCAGGGACCCCTGTGGTTGCTTCCACTTGCTGTGCATTCCCTCCCACCCCTCCCAGCTCCCCTCACTTGAGCAGGGGAGACATTTTTCTCACTGAGAAAGCATCAAATTAAAAATCTGGCTGTTTGACCCCGTCCTGCGTGTTCATCCAAAGGTGTAGCTGCTCTGTCTGGCTGATGGTCCTTTTACAATATTACTTCATTTCTGGCAATTCACATTTACACATTAGTCAACAAAAAAGCATTTGTAAAACTTTTCTTGAGTAACAAACTGAAGTCCGTCAGCTAGAGAAAAACCATAAACCCGCTGCTCTTCATCACCCAAATGGAAGAAAGGTTGATTTTAAATGAGACTTTTAGCCATTTCTATCTAAGAACATCTCGCCAATTGCTCACCACCCACGGATCAGCCCTTTCAATGGCTATTGCTTTACAGAAATGCTGAACATGTGTGTTGTTGAATCTCAGAGCTTTGCCTATCTCTGCTAAAGATGCTGCTAGACCTGTAGTATCTTTCTATTTTGATATTTCCTGCCATAAAGCTTACACCACAGCAGATTTGCTTTTCACCTAGTTTCACAGTGTTTGTTTCCAGTTTTCTATATAAAGGGAAATCAGTATTGCCTCCTATATAATCTTTATGGCCAGAAATTTCAGGGGTACCAAAACCTTTAAAATGGAGGTGTAATAGTAGAGAGCTTGACCAAAGTTCCAGAAGAGCTTAGCTCCCACAAGCTGCCGTTGGAAGCCGGTAGATTCCGGTGGACTGTGGCTATTGAGATATTCAGGAAGTTTGAGAGACGTTTTTCTCTCCGTGGCCGGACCCAGGATTACTGTCAGTGGTACTTTTGCACAAGAGAGAGGTTATGGCAAATCAGTTGTACACACTGCCCTTTGGCACCAGCACTTTGTGGCATGGGACAACTTCTCTTTCCTATCTGGTGCAACAGAAATGAGAGCTCTGTGCTGCTGTGGTCTCTGGCTCACCAGCTAATGCTGCTCCCTGAAGCAGGGATCTCTGATCCACGTGCTTCAATCTTTTCAAACTGTTGTGAGATTTGTTGCCCTGGTTTCAAAGAGCATTAAGGAGAATCGCCTGATTCACGTCAGCAACATGAAATCTCTACAAGTTTCAAGAGGAAACCCAGGAACTGGAGAGTGCAGAGCCAAAGCCCACCCTTTCAGCATGTGCCCCTCCTGCTAGCCTTTTCCTGTTAGAGAAGGCAGCCAAAGTTTCCCTAGATGTGATTTTGAACATGGTTTACCTTTCATGTGGTTGCCCAGAGAAGCTGTGGATGCCCCATGGAGGTGTTCAAGGCCAGGCTGGATGGGGCTGTGAGCAACCTGGTCTCATGGGAGATGTCCCTGCCCATGGCAGGGGGGTTGGAACGAGGTGATCTTTAAGGTCCCTTCTAACCCAAATCTCTCTATGATTTTCCAAGTTCATTCTTTCTATAGGACAAGCTTGTTAGGCTCCTGAGTCTGAATACATTTTGTGAATCAACTGAAACAGATGACAGTGTAGAACTGCTTTTTTTTTTTTTTTTAGGCCTACTTTACTAGAGAAAACCCAGAATAACTGTGCTACTTCATGCATTTGGTTTGGTGCTTTTACAGGGACTCAGGGAGAATCTGCCTCTTGCCTGAGACAGTAAATCAGTTGGCAGACATCCATTTTTGGCACTGTGCTACTTGGATTTTTCTGGCAGAGTCAAACATTGATGAGAACAACATAACTAGCTGGTTGAAGACAGCTGTCACTCACAAAGGGGATAAATCCAGCATGAAAATGGTCAACAGACACGTTTGAGGAAGGAGTTTTGTTGGTGTTTTCCCAATGGCCCCACCCAGACAGAATTAAAGTAAGTCTGAAGCTGCTCTGGCTTCAAAGGAGCTGAACCATCTTTGGACCAACTCAACCTGGGGATGCAGCTAAGTCACAAAAACACCTTTGTGTGCCTGTTTCTCCCTAGCAGGTCACACTACCGTACGTGCAAACGGAATTGTTTATATTCACACCAGGTCCCACATAATTAGAGACTGACCTTGATTTTATTTTTAGTGTTGAAAAGACTGAGAAACCCTGAATTCATCCTAGCTTGCTACATGAAGGAAGGTCAGGCTCCATCTTGTAGCCCTGGACGGTGCACCCTGCATTATGCTTGCACTGAATTTCATGCCTCACCAGCCCAGCAGAGGTGCAAATAATTATGCTCAATGCAGAATGCATATAGTCTAGTCCAATGACATGTTTCAGGGTGTATTTTCAGGTAATGACAGTACAACAAATTTCACAGAACTATATTCTTGATAAACTTCACCCCTTTTTGGGTTGGTAAGTCATTTGTGAACCGACCCTGATTACTATGGATTTATTTATTGTTCATAAATATTCCCCAATTAGTTTCAATGAATAATTTTCAATCTGTTAGTTGTAAACAATTGATAGCTATGAATACTTGCTATTCATTATTGATGTGGTAAGACTGGTCACCAGGGGTATACATTTCTGCATTTTTATTGGACGACTGTTTTAAAGAGGAGAATAATGAATCCTAATATGAATAGTGTAAAGAATAAAGAATCCAAGTGACAATTATCAAGTGAAAAACACTTCTGTCAAAATTCTTGACTCAGAGATGGTAGGAGTCCAAGAATTAACAAGTTGTAATTAGTACAGCCTCAGAAATCACAACGAACAAAATCATTTTTGTTCATAAAAGTATTCTCAAGCCACTGACTTTAAGTATTGTTTAAAAATCTACAGTGCCAGACATCATACAACATTCTTTTCTGTGTGGCAGCTATTGTTTCAAATGTTAAGAAAATTTATGTAGAAAGCAGAATTTGGTAATAGTTCTGAGCACTTAGAAATACACTGATGAGTCTTTGCAGAAATAGCTCTTCTTCACTGGTTATTACAACAGCTTCACAAGAGGATTGCCATCTTGCATAATTTAACAACAATGCCGTTAAAACTTGTGAAGTAAGCAAGTGAAAATGCTTAAAGTTTTTTATACATAGTCTCTACATTAACACTGTTAGGAATTAAAACCATTACAAGGAAGCTATTTTTTAAGAGTATGCAGGTTCCGAGTTTCACCTGCACAAGGTATGGTACAGATCTTGAAACTATGACAAGTTCTTTTTTGAACTGAACCATCTTGGTTTAACCACTCTACCCCATTGATCCTAATTTTCTGTGTTCTCCTTTTACATGCGGAGTATCTATCAACGAACTACGCAAAAGCCTGAGTTTCATGAAGGACTCTACATTAAAAATCAAGACTGCAAATCAAGCACCCAAAAGCTGGGAATGCCACTGATCTTGCTATTGATTCCTCACTAAAGCCCTCCTGTCTGATCTGCCTGCAATATTCACTCAGTGTTTTGCCAAACAAAAAACTGAAACCTGGAACAGGATGCATCTGGCAACATCAAAACGTGGTAATGCTGATCCCATTTAGAATTACCTAGTACCATCAGCTCAGCTAATTCATATCAAAAAATGCTAGCCGGTATGTGCAACAATGGGAAATACAGACTGTAAAGAGGATGTCAGCATTGATGTTCCCTTGACCAGTACATAGATTCCCAGATGGAATTTTTCCCCCAAGCCTTACAACCAAAACACAACCATGAAATTCAGCACTCCAGTGAAATCCAGCTTCTCTGAATGGCTGAATGAATATGAAAGCGGCAACTTAAGAGTATTTACAGTGGATAACAATAACCATTTCAGTTAAACTACATCTTCATCACCCAAATTATGACCTAAAGGCAAGATTTAAACTCAAACAACTCTGCAGTAGATAGGCTGTTCTGTTAAATGAGAACTTGACAAAATGCTAATATGATTTATCATACAAAGAACATCAACTTGTAATAGCACAATGAACAATAAGAGAAGAATTTAATGCAATTTCTGAAAAAAGATTTTGAGGGAAGAGTGGATGAATAGAGCACAACATTAGGAATTAGGTATAATCCCAAGCATTTCTGAATTCACACACTACAGTCCAACAAACTGAACAAGGACCCCAGGAGTTCACTTGCTGGACACGTAACTGGGATTTGCCCTAATGCTGTGACCAATGCCACATAACGACTCAAGAGAAAATTAGAAATTTTCAGCAGACATCAGCATGGGAAACCTCACAAATAGGCCCAATGCCACACACTGAGGAAAATCAAAACTGAACATCTGTTCATTAACTGGTCCCTGTCCATCACGTGCACTGAACGAGGCTGGGGCTCAGTGTCAAAACAGAATATGCTTATTTAATTAAAATCTCATAATCAGAGACACAACATTGCACAAGCACCCTGATTCTCTCTTTTTTAATAAATTTGTGGCCTTGTCCTTGGAAACTATTAAAATTCTTTGAATATATTTCTGTGTGTAATTATTATACACAAAGCTTTGTGCTGTGGTAGGAGGCCTGAGCTGGGAAAGCAGCAAAAATGAATCTTCACAAAGCTTGAATGTCACAAAGTTCACCAGAGAAAAAGCTTAATTTTACGTCTTTCTATAAAACCATTCATGTCACTGATTTCATCGAAAAGCTAAGATTAGGTAATGGAAGGGTAAAGTAAAGCTTTGATGTTTAGATTTTAGGTCTGGTTGCTGGAAGCACTGTAAATTGGTTCTTCAATAGAAAAAGGTGAAGACAGACAATGGATTCATCCCTGAACAAGATGGCTAAACTCAAAGAAACCAATATAAATGTACTTTGGCCTGTCAAAGTGAGCCATGTGAGGTAGATGGGCTATAGAAATGCGGGACTCACCATACATTAGCAATCAGAGGCACTCTAATCAGGACTGCACTTTAAACTTTTATCTCAAAGGCAACAAAAAGTGTAGGCTGTGTTTGATTGGAGTGAACATTCCTTGATTTCATACTGTCCTAAAACTTCATTCAAGGTTCCTCTGGAAAGGATAAAATAAAGTGGCATGTGGTAATTGCCTTGGCATGCTTCAGGAAAAAAATCAATAAAGAATATGAGTGAAGGGTCAAGAAAGAAAAAGATCCACCATGGGGCTGACCTAGAGCGTTTAAATCAAACTAACTAGATTTGATAAACAGTGAAGTCTCTCTCATCCCTGTATTTTAGGTGAACTTAGTTAATTATACTGCTCCTGAAAGCGAAGTGCTAATTACATCCTGGCAGAATCCCCAGGCGTAATAGGGTTGACACCATGCACATTTCTTCTGGGCACTCAGCTTTCCAGGGCGCTGTGATCTGGACTCATGGCACTCCTGCCCTCCCAAGCCCTGTGTCTCTTCCTCCGCAGTGATGGGCAGTCACGATCAATTATGCGCTGAACAGACATTCAGGCAGACTGAAAACTCTCATTGCCTGTAAGAGGGAAGAAATAGTGAACTAGGAGGGGTGAAGGTGGGGGGAAAAAGAAGGAAAAGAATAATTCTGCTGTCAAATGTATGGGCAGGCCGAGTTGCCTCTGATGAACTGCCACTTGTCTTGCAGATAGTGCTGATGCCAGTCCCCAGGGCATGAAGACACTTCCGAAAGCCTTAACCTTTACACTGGACATGCAAAACAGTAAGACATATGGCTTGTCTTTAAATTCCCCTGAGAAAGGGTAAAATCCTCAGGTGGCAAAATTTCATTCCAGGGCTTCACCCTACCCTGTTTTGAAATTGCATAGAACAAGTGCTCTTTTACTGCTTCATACTCAGGATTATATTCAGGGAAAAAATATAAATATGGTTACCCAAGATGGTCCACTCCTCCCTGACATGTGCACCGAGAGGGAAAATTGATTCTCTTTTCCCTTATTTTCTACTGAGCAAATCCCTCTACACATCTGTGTACAGGGATAGCTGTTATATACTAAAGAAAATGTTGTTTGCAGGGGCTCCTAATTAATGGTGAATAACACTGGATACCAATAAAATGAGTCTATTTTCCCAGAGTCCAGATACTAGCAGTAAGCCTTCCCTGTGAGAATACAAAGCTGATGAAAAGTCTGTTCATTTTGCAGCTCAGATACAGACAACATTTGTTCCTCTATTTTTTCAAAATGAACATATAGTCATCAGATGTAATTGTTTATCAAATTTGATACTTTCATACAGTGTCATTCTGGAGCTTGTATAAGCGGAAATAAAGCAGAACTGTAACACAGAGAGGAGGAAAGAAATTGCTCATAGATTCCAAACAAGCCTTCATTGTACTTCATGTTCTTTCTAAAACACTGCAGTCTGGCTGTGCTTTTTGTACCTTATTAGCACCATCTAAGGGAAGAAAATGGGAATCACCTAAAAGCAGTACACAATCTGTATACAATGGTGAAATCTTTTCACTGTGTTGGAGATCTATGTCAGAGTATTTCAACTCAAGAGAGACAAAAATCATATTTTACTTCTCACATGGCTTAGAAAAAAGACTGACAAAACTTACCAGTGGAAAAAAAAAATCAGAACATAATAATATAACTTACCAAGCGTGGCTTTCAAATTGAGCTTAATATTCACGTGCGGAAATGAGAAACAGTGAAAGTTTTTGCCTCCACTAACACCAAGTTCCAAGTTTATGGGAAAGATGTGGAATGTGGTGGCCTAAACCCCCCTGAAATTATTGAAAAGAGATTGTAATATGTTTTATAAAAAAAATAATATGCACTTTGTTTGGAGGCAGTTGTTAATGCCTTTCCAAAAGAAAGACTAAAGGCTTGGATTCGTCGTAATGACAATTTGATATAACAAAGAATCACCTAATAAATCGACTTGGACAGCTCAGCAACTGGCTATAGGTGTAGAAAATACCACCTGGCTACTCAATGGGGCATTCACTGTCTACCTTTAGATCTCTAACTCAGATACTAAGTTAGGGCTTTTATACTTAACTAGCTGAGAGACTCTTCCAGCTTCTGACTGGGACATGATGGATAGCTGCTGGGAGACCCCAGGGCATTAAGGAGCCCCTGCTTGGGCCAGTGCCCTAGTGGAAACCTCCCAGTGCCCTGGCTGGCCCAGCTGGGGGCAGTGGATTCATGAAGAAATAGGTGAGAGAGAAAACAATACTTGAGGAGCACTCTTTGTTGGGGGAAATAAAGCAAAAGTGTGACTGACTTCTGAAAGCCGGTGTCTTGTTCCAGATTTATGTTTACTACAACAAGTGCATTTTGTGCTACGTTCTTTCTTCTTTCAATGCTGTTGAGCTGATTATGTATTTTATGTGTTTTCATCATAAATACTCACTACATGCTAGACCCAACTTGTGCCTTTATGCTGTCTTTTCCTTTTGTCATTGGACTTCTGATTGTGAGTTCTAATGTCTTTATTTCTTAAGTTTTAAACACAGATATATATTATGTACTAAGCAATTACAAATTATTATAAAGATTCTTCCCTAATAAAATAGCTTTAGCAACAAATATAGAAATAATTTATCAGAATGTGAGTCATGCTGGCATCTGCTCCATTTGCAAAATAAAGGGACAGCAAAACACAGAGCGAAATAACTGGAATACTTACATGAAGGAAAAACTATTAATCACAGGCATTCAATGGCATAACACCAAAGCCAGAGAAATTCAGGTTAGAAATAAGGCACAAAACTAACGAGGATGACAACCAACCACTGGAGTCCTTTGTCGCTTTTTATGCCGGGACCTCCATCATGTTCATTTTTAAAGCAAGACATGACATTTTTCCAAAAGCTCTACTTCAATTAAGAATTAATTAATCTAAGTCCCCTCTTCTGTGTTATAAAGGAGGTCAGACTAAAAGATCACAATGATAAAAAATAAATCGAATTCCTCTTACCTAGACTTCAAATAATTTGTCAAATATCTTTCTTCTTGTTCAGATGTTAACATTTCCACATATTAACTACTTGTCCTGTATTTACTTAGTAAATAGTGCTTATCGAGCTCCTTGTAAATGCAAGAAAAATTCCATAAATAATAACAGGATGATCTATTGTCTACATGGTAATTTCCTGGTTTCCCAAAGAAAACGTTCACAAAACAAATTTCTGTTTCTAGTGCTTTACAATTTTAAATGCAAAATTTGCTTTATGTGCTCACTCTAAAATTTTATTTTCAAATTAGGTATCATAGTAAGCATTCTTTCCCAAAGAATTGTTCACAGAACACATAGCGAGAAAAAAACGCAGACGTGAATGTAGTCTGGCTGAATTTGTTTAGAAGTCTAAACTTTTGTCATAGATTTTACAGAAACCAGCTCAGTTCAATTTACAGGCTAATTCAGCATCCCTATAATGTAAGGGAAAAGGATGCGGGAGTCTTCACAGCTAGTCAAGAAAGAATGACCTGAAGAGATGTCTATCTAAGCATCATATTCAATCTTTTACTGCAAACCAACCCATTAATTTACTTGCTTTCATTTTAGCTGTCCCTATAAACAGATGTGGATTGCAGACAGTCAGCAAGTAAAACAATGAAAACAAAATCTAAGTGGAATAGAAAGAGGCCAAAAAAAAACAGCGCAAGATAAAAGGAGCTGGTTCGACATGACAATTCAAGTCACCCTTAGAAACAATTTTCACCTGCCACAGCAACAGAGAGGGGACACAGCAACGCAGCCTGCCTTTACTCTTGCAACGACACGCACTCAGGTTTTGTTTCCAAAGCCTGTTTCACTCGGCAATGTTGTCTTACTTGAAAAGGAGAAGGACAATGATGATGAAGAAAAAACAGTTCAGTGGTATAAAGGTTTACTAATGGTTTATCAGTCTTTTCATTTCCTGAGGCTCCTCTCTACCTCGGCACGGTAGTAAACACGATGACAAAGCCATTATCCCCAGCTTGCTGGGGGCTGTGTGGGGCGTACATGAAAACAGCAGACAAGATGAGCCTTATTTCTAGGAGATGCCATTATCAGAATCAGAACTTGCTTTGGTTTCCCAGCAGCGAGGAGAACACATGAATTACTGTTTCTATGTATCAAACCTATTTGACGTCCATCTCAAACAGAATGAATGTGCCTGTTGCCTTTACCTGCATTGGCACTGGAAAGCCCCTGTTACTTGGGCCAAGGTTTTTCTGAAGGTAAATCAAAAGTTTTTGTGACCACATTTGTTGGCTGAATAACTTTTACTGAAGTCCATCTACGGCAGCAAGACTTCAGCCAGCTTTGCACAGTTTAACATGCAAACCCATCGTCTTTCCTCCTTTCCCCAAACCAAAGTCCCCAAAGGACCCCAAGCGGCCAGAGGTTTTCCAGTACTCCTAGAGCTGAGGACAGCCTCTGGGCTTCACAGCACACACCACAACATAGAAATTTTAAAGCTAAACATGCTAATGCACGTGACTGCCACCTTTCTGGAAGTATCGGTTTGGTAACCCCGGCCAAGGTTGTCGGAGTCCAGCAGAGGGATAAGACGCAGGGCTCCCGGTGGCCTGTTTGCCATCGCAGACAAGCCAAACACTCTCCTAGAATAATAGTACCGATTCAGTTACCCTTGCTCAAGGAAAAAGAAGGTCCTATGTGATATATAGGAGCAAATACAGTGAAACAGTTCAGAAAACACATACTAGCAAGTCTAAACAATACGGCAGCAGAGGAAAGAGCAATGATTTGTGCCCTTTTGTACCCATGCAGGATCTAAGTTCATTATTGGAGCATGTACCTGCTCAGGATGCTGTATGCTACATAACGTGCATGATGTTCTTTAATCTAACAAAAGATGTATATTACACTTCCTTTGGGGAACAGCTTTTGTATTAATACCTACCTGCAAATTACTAAGAACGTTGCTAGTGCTATAAAAATAATAAACTGTAATAATAACAGTAAATTGTATTTGTGAATACATTGAAGCTTGATCAACTCAAAGTTCATGCCACAGGAAAGATTTCATTTCCACTGAAAATAGTAAGATGCTCCTCTAAAATAGGCTACAGTGAGCATTTATAAACTATTTTATATCGATCAAAATTATGATCATCGTTCAAGAATTTCATTGACTTCAAATCCTCAGGTTGCTCTAAGAGCACATTAGCTTTATTACTTCAGATTAGCTTTACAGATTGTACTCGCAGCACATTTCAGTTAACAACTTAGCAACCCACCTATTGAAACACATCATTTCGTGAATCCCCAGGATTTATAAACCCGTGTCCTCCTGTACACCGACACGGCTCCAGGAAAGTTAACGCATCTTACTAATTTATGCCAACATGTAAGGATTATTGTGAAATTATGACCCCATCAAAGTCAATGACAATTTCCACTGGTTTCAACAGAGCCAAGTTTTTGCCTCTAATTTTTAGAACTCCTCCCTGCTTCTCTACAGCATCTTCTTTTTTGTGTAACCAGAGGATCAGCTTCATCAAGCTAATTTCACACATCCAACTGCTGTTCAAAAAGCTCTCTCTATATATTTATAGGAATGAAAAGTGGCTGCCTTAGGATGATTCAGTAACTCTAGCATCCCAGCCGCACTTGGAAAATCTTTTTCTCCCTCTCTGTAACATAGAGTAATTCTGCTGTTGACTGAACTGAGGAGACTTGAGTCAGTGAGGTAAGGTGAATGTTAGAAAGAGTGTATAAAGGTAAAAATTGTGACTGGAGGATGACTCAAAATAAATGGTCCAGCCGCTGTAAACAAAGCTGAAAACATAAATGCACAAAAATTGAAAGTTTGGGCATGAATATTAGATGTGAAGAACTTCCTTTATCCTTCCTGCCAGTCCCTCACACAGCAGCGCTGGTACAGGTTCATGGGGCTGGGCTGCAGAATGGACATCTTTGCCCTCCCTGGAAGAAAGAGCCCCATTCAGCAAGAACATTTATTTACCCAGGAGCATGATATTATCTAATTCCTTTACTCCAGGGAGGACATTTGTAGGGTATACAGTGTCTGCAAGTATTTTAATAAATAGTGTGAATAACAGAAAAGGAACATGCACCAACCCACAAGTTCAAATAATAGTTAGCTTCAGACATGGGAGTCCCTGTACAGCTCTCAAAGACTGGATTTTCTCTTTGATTTTTTATCTAGGTACTTCTAAAAATATTGACAAGTACCCAAGATCCTCTCCCCAGAGAGCAGGACTGTGGGAGCCTGTGTTTAACCACCCCACCCCTACTGCATGCAAGCCACATACTTAGCTTTTATGCGGGTGCTGTAAGTTTCTCCAACAGAGATATAAAAGGGGCTTTTAAAGTAGTGCTCAGGAGATACAGCCACACAATTTCAAATCCTATTATTTGTTTACAGGATTTATGAAAGTCCCTCCCACACACTGGTTTTAAATTTAGACACCTCATTTCTACCCCCACTTCCTCAAGCATCAACCTATGGCCCTTAGCTGTGCATCCATACGTTGCTGGCTTACTTCATTTTAATTCTGCAATATTTGGTCACCTGCGGAGGGAACTCTGCTATCACTTCTTATTAGTTTTGAAGCCTCCCTATTCATTCTCTTTTCTATTCTTCTTCCTTTCCACTCCAGTGCGTGTCACAAGCATGCTGACATGAGCATGTTTCATTAAAGCAGTTGTCTCCAGCCGTGCAAACAAGGTGACAGGGCTGTAGAGCAGACCATGCCTTAAATATCTTCGGGCTCTCCTAATTTCCAGCCTTCACTGGAAAAGACTTGTTTTCTCCGGATCACTTAAAAAAGATCTGTTTGGCAAGGAACCCAAGAAGTTACTTGGTTCATCCCAAAGCAGGGTGAGCTATACGTAAATTCCTTTTAACGGGTATTTATCTAAGCTGTCCTTAAAGTCCAGCCATTTACTTTTCTAGGCAAGCATAGTACTTAACTACATTTACTATTAAAAAAGTTTTCTGAGGTGTAATCTAAGTATCTCTGGCTGCAGGCCTACACATAAACTTGAAGTCTATTACAACTGTTCACAGCCCAGTGAGCATATGGAGTATTTTTCTCTTTGTGGAACCTTTCTACATATTCAAGATGTTGTAAACCCTCATTTTCCTCTTTCCTAAACTAAACTACACTAGTTCTTCTAGTATTTAACATTTTATAAGCAAGAAAACCTCGTCATTCTCATCTGGACTCCCTGGTTGAGATCTACTACTCCTCTTAGAAAACTGTGTTAAGGACCCCACACCACCACAGAAGATGGAATGAATGACTCCCCTGCCTTAAACACAGCTCTTGGATTCTCCCCAGACTTATCTTTGCCTTTGCCATGCTGAGGTAATGTCAACTCATACATAGTTGATGATGGAAAACCTAGAGGCTTGGTCAGCTAGTAATGCCTAACTAATTATTCCCTGTGCAAACATTCCACTTTTGCTTTTTTCCATCCGAAGTGTACTTTTGCACGAGTATTTAAAGACTTGACCTTATAAATTGCCAAATAGTTCCCAAATTTATCAAGAATTCTGATCCTTTTCTGCAAAGCCTCCGCAGTCCCTTCTAGTTGTTACAACCTACAAAATCTACAAACTAAACTTGATTCCAGCAGCTGAGACCTTGATGGACATATAGAAGTGAACCAGACCAACAACCAGCGTTCACTTAATGTATGTTCCTGATGTGACTTGGTTATTGACATCAATGACTTATTTCAGCACAGTTTTCAACCAGCTGTGGACATACACAACAATGATTTTGTCTGGAAAACACTCCCTTTCTGTTTCGGGAACGGCATGCTGGGGTGTGCTGCTTGCCTCTTGTATCCATCTGACAACGGAGGACATCAGTTTATCATGACAAGCAACCTTGTACATAATTAAGGCTGGCTCTGTCTTCCTGCAGTCTGCTTACGCAAATTCAGCCTGGCTGAGTATCACGATCCTCCTGGAGTATATTTTACTGTCCTGAGATCATCTCCAGATTTTTTCTTTCAAACAGCTTTTGCATTTAGAGCACAACATACAGTGCTCTTCTTGATTCTGACTCTCTACCAGGTCACAAAGCATTTTCACCCAATCTTTTAATAGGACTTGCAAAAGAAGTCCCACTTGACTGGTTTCAGGGGATCTCCTGCCTCTCTGGTTAAGATACAAGGGACAAGCAGTTGCCCATCCGCTTCTACCACGACTCCCACCACAGCCAGCTGTAATCTCTGTCACAGAAATCCTAACACACTTGACGGGAACAACTGGGTTTTGCCTGGATGTAGAGAGCAAAGCCACGTGCAAAGCGCAGCCTCTGGGGTTTTCCCACTGAGCTGAGCTGACACACTGCAGATCGCAAAGTAGAGCACTCAGGACAAAGTGGGGGGTGGGTGGTGGTGGTGGTTAAAACTTTTACAGATTTTGGAACGTTTCCTGGGAACATCCACAGGTGCTCTTCAGCAGTATTACACAAACTTGGAGGAAAAATTACCTCTGTGTCAGGAGGTTATATAGCAATATCTATAGAAAGGGAAGGAGAAATCGCTCACCTCGCCCCATTTAGTGAAAAAAATCATCACTAGAGAAAGTACATCAAACCCACTATAGGGAGCCTGTCAAAATGTTTCTCCATCTCGCTGCTTCACACAAATATTCAGGTACTCCATTTCCCCCTCTGCATAGCAAGAACTTACATGAGGAAGGAGCCTAAAAAGAGCAGCACATAGCAGACAGCGGTTTTTGTCACACTGAAGAAATCTTTTTCTCTCTGTACTGTCAGTTCCGGCAGAAAAACCATCATGCACCATCTCAGCTTTTCCTGATTCACTGCTTTAGGCTGCAGTCATTGTCTCAGGCATTCTCCATCTTTTCCCATAGTTATTGACAGGAAAGGACAAGGTGCTTCCAAAAATCATACTTTGCACATCTTGACACATCTGCCTTATTCTCCAACACAGTTCAGTGTCATCTTTGCCCTTTGAGACCATTGCTTTTGAGTTTTCTTGTGTTCTTCTGTCACCTCAAAATGCTCTAAGCACAATACAATGAAGATGAAAACGGCTGTCCTGGTTTGAGGTAAAACAGGACCACTTTTGTTCAGTAACTTTGCTTCTTAGCTGGGCCTCTTCTAACTACTGAAATTAACACTATATTGTGCAGACACTGTTCGCTCTCAGAGTGATCAGAGCTATGTTCATAGCTGCTGCCCAGGCGTGGTATGCAGAGAGGCTCCTGCTTATACCTATTGCTCCAGCACCCACGGGCAGTGAACTTTGGTACCTGCTCCGATGGAGGGTCGGAAGCAGAAAAGCTCAGAGGGGCCCCACCTGCGGGGAGGAGCGGGCAGGACAGGGGACCCAAAACTGACCACCAGGGTATTCCATCCCATCTGCCTCATGCTCAGTATAAAAGCTGAGGGATCAAAGGGTCAGTCCCTTTTCTTCAATGGCTGACATCCGAGGAGGACTCTGTCTGTTCGTCTGCCTGTGATCCTGATCCAGAATCCAGATCTGGAATCCAGTTCCTGTCCATCACTGAGTCCAGTCTGGAACTTCCCCAGTGCCAGCTGGTGACGTGATCGTCATCCTGGGAGCTCCATACGGTTTTGTATATATTTCATTATTTTCTTTTTATTATATTATTAATATTTCATTAAAGTACTTTAGTTCCTTCTAAACTCATAAGTCTCTCTCCCTCTGCCCTGTCTCTCTCTCTTTGAAGAGGGGTAGGGGGGAGCAATCTGTTGTTCTGCCCAGTGGCCAGTTCGGCCCAAACCGCAACAACTGCTGTCTCTGAAACTGAATTATTTCCTTCACAAATAATATTTCATTTATATTCAATCCCTCTTGATCAAGTTTTGCCACTGAGGAGTCTACTTGTGCTTTGCAGTAGCACCCATGCTACAGTGTTGGCACCCTTGGTGACAGCAGTAGTTTACCATTAAAATATTTTTCTCTCCATGTCCTGGAATTACGCATTTCTATTTCATGATTGTTCTTTCTTATTTGTGGGTCACATCCTTGTTTAGTCCAGAGACTTCAAAGCATATTCTTGCCATGTATCTTGTTACTCTAATGCTCAGTAGACACAAATCACTGTTGCAGCATAGATTTTAATAATTTGTTTTCTACAACAATTTCCTTCTACTAATATGAGAATGTAGATAGTGTTTTACCAGTCCAGAACTGAATCCTCAGATTCCTGAAATCTGTAGTCAAAACCAGCTAAGAGTAGATTTTAAAATATACTGAAAATTGATTCATTAAAATGTCAAGTTCGGTTCTTCCAAAGCACGTTTCCCTCAAAACACACATTTTCCCCAGGGCAGTGCTGCCTCTCTCTGAACTCTCACTGTGCATTACACCCACTTCTTGATAGCTGCTTCTTTCTCTCCCACACTTGACTCTTTGATCTTGCTGGTGAGGAAAGAGGCAGCCTTTAGTCAGTCCAGCCTGTCTCAGCAGGTGGCTTCTTTACTACAGCCATCTGTGTGCTGTACCACAGCCAGCCAATCTTTTTCTTCATTTATGCATATGACTCTTAATTTGAACCCAGATCCTCGGGAGTTAGATGTAATTGCGCACCGACTGGTGGGCCTGAAGCATAGGCACAGCTTCCAGGTTCCTGTTCGGCTCAATCCACATGCTCCTGGTGGACACCCACATTCACCAACCTGGCAAAAAAACTGCTCCATAACCTACAAACAAGATTTCTGCATCCTCATCACCTGCTGAATGGGAGTATTACTGTTCAGCATGCAGAAAGCCTGAGGCCACCCTTATATACAGCAGAGGGAACAGGAGCTGGAAGCTGCACGTGTAAAGTAGTGGGGCCCTGATAACAATATTGGATTACATGCTTTGACAAGTAGGGGAAAAAAGATACTGAGACAGAAGAGAGGAGAAGATAAGTGCATCATATTAAAGGAAGAGAAGATACATTCGTTCTTCATATGCAGCTTGCCTGAACTAATCAGCATTTTTCTCTCCATTTGTATTTATTTTGCGAAAATCCATTTTATTCTCGTCTGATTCAAATTACTAAAGAATAAGCAGCTTGGGTTCCAGTACACGGACTGATAAATACTTGCTTTGGTCTTTAGTGGTCTCCATTTTCACATACAAATAATTGAAGTCTCCCAGCCTTGAAAGATCTATCTTCATCTCTGAGACTGCCACACAGTGATTCCGGAATCATCTTCAGCAGTGTTACAAGGCTGGTTAGAGCTACATGGTAAACGGCTCCGCACCAAGCTAGACTCCTGCCTACACCTGAGCTTCTATCTTGTATATTGAGATGCACACAAGTGCTGCACTGCAGGCAGCCCTAACGTAGCATTTCTCAAATTACAAAGAAGGGACTCAAGAGGCTCCTAAGGGTCAGGAGGAGAGCTAAAGAAAGGTTCAAGGAAGTGCTCCATTCAGAAACCTGTGTGAGCTACAGCTGCGAGGGAGGGATTGAAGAGAGGGAGTAGCTGAGTGCACTTGCAAGGTGAGCACTGATCAAATTTTGTCGCAATCTGTGTTTTATGTAAAGCTTTCTTTTTCTGCAAGGAAGAAAGGTTCACACTCTACAGGTATGCACTCCTGAAGCAATTTTGCTAGGAGTAATTTTAGTCCTGCTGAAGTCTGGCTGGTTTGATTCATTTCCCCACAAATATATTGATGTGTTGGTATTCCTATCACGTAAGGCCCAATATAAGCAAGTTTGTGCATTTGGGCCAGGTTTGCAATGAGGTGGGAGGCAAGTCTCGCACAGGTAGCTCAATGCTAGCTAACCACAATGGAAAACACACACCTGTCCCTCGCTCAGGCAGCCTCTTCCTAGCTCCAGGTCCTGGGAATTTAAAACAGTATCTGTCATACCCTGCATTGCAGGAACTCTCAGTGACTGAGCACAAGCAGGTCAGTGGAGGTCTCTCAGATGAAGATGTCCGGAGCCTTGACGAATTTCTTTGCCAGTTCAGTGGGGTTGAACAAACTATCATCTGTCCCTGAAGGACATTTTCAGATTTCTGTCCTGTATTTTCTCATTTGTTTCCTCAAGGTCTTCGTGACTCCTAATGTACATAATCGATAGGCAAATACTCCCAGCAAAATCTTTTTATACAGTCTACAGCTTTTCTACCTAATTCTTCCATAGCCTTACAGTAAAGACAAAGTTAATAAACAAACTCCTTTTTCTCCCTCCAGCTGAGTTGCTAGATTTCTTTCCTCATTAACACTGTATAATATACCCTTGATTTGCAGCCTCACTAAACTTGGAGAATGTTTTTTGTAATACAATGATAAAGTTTGTTTTAAAGATGAAACACAGGCATTTAACCTGTCAAAAACAAAGCTCAAGCCTGCAGCCTCCTGTATTTCTGCCACTAAAGATAACAGACCTGATCTTGCAGTTTTGGTACTCAAGGAAACCTCTCAGGTTTGAATGGGAATTTTGAGTAAGCAAGGATTCATGGTGAAATATGGCTTCAAATCCCTGCTATCCTGTCCAAGGGCACAATAAATTGCTCTCACGGTGGGAGTCTAACGAAGATAAAGGGAAAGGAATCCTCCCCTCAGTCTGGCATCCCAGTGCTGCTAATGAGTTGTAAGGGTTATAGCAGCAGCCACAGCGTCTATATACCCTCTAAAGGAGGCTGTTTCAGTGGGAGCAAAGCTAAAACAGAATTTAACACTCTCCAAAACTCCATCTTACGTACCCTGCTGAATATTAACTTAGTGTCAGGTCAACTAGTCACAACCTATTGTAGCTCACTCCCTCCAGAGAGGAAATCTCAATGACAATACTCAGTTGATGACAATGAACAATGGATCAGAGAGCACATCCAGCACAGTGTAGTCTTGATTCCAGTCAGTTTTAGCAATTCTCCTCATTTTTAGACTTTTCACTCTCAGTGTCACCAAACAAGTCAGAGTTTTTAATCCAGATGGCATTTTTCAGGGCACAAGCTACACCAGCTACAACGTTATTTATCTTAGACTAAAAGTGCAACACAACCAATGTTTATTCAACTAAGGGAGTCCTATTTCTTTTTCTGAACATTTCTCTTCCATTCACGTACCCAGTGCAGACATGATCTTTTTCAGTACACTCTAGGGTAAACTAGGATTCATTTAAAAGTGGTGAATTTGTAACAACCTAAAACTGATGAACTCAAAACTGGACCTTTCTTTTCTGCTTCTGATAGTCTTACTTATGAACTGGGTCAGCACTGAAATTTTGCTGTCCAGTTTCAGTTCTCCAAGTTACTTCCTATAATCAGATTACACAGTTAAAAAATGCCCGAGTTTATTATGGAGTCAATTGCCGCAATCACTATGTGTTCACCATCCCTGGTGTCTCTACATGTTATCTCACAGTATCACATTTTACTATTAACATCAGGCTATGAAATGAAACCAGAAAAGCAGAGAAGAAAACATCAACATAAATACGCTGTAGGGCAAATGGAGAGAGAGTGAAAGCAGTTATGAAAATGCCCTAAAAGCCTGTTTTATAAAAAGAGCATGCACATATTATACTATAATACACCTGACAATAATTGCATTTAAAATTTCCCCCCTGTTGGGTTGCTGAGGAGACAAACACCCTTGAGCTTCAGGGTTCATATAGGCTAGTCACAAACCCCAACCCAAGCTTTAATTTAAGAGAGAGAGAGAGGGGGAGGGAGGGAGGAAGAGAGAGAGAAAGGAAGAGAGGGAGAGCAGAAGAGCAGGAGAAGCAGCAGATAATGAGGGAATATATTGCCACATATGCTAAGTGTGAAGTCAAAGCTTCAGTCATGGCAGACCTGCCATCAGATTGCTGGGGGAACATAACAAAAGGGCTATCAGGATAGAGAAATGGAGTATATCTAACACAAGAAACAGGGCAGGTAGTGACGATGGAGCATTGTTTTTGTCCCAAGTTAAATTTGACAGTGCATAGCATTCAGAACGAGCGAACAGCTCAATTAAACCAGGAAGGAGGGGAATCACTTCAGAAATGGCAAGACATACACTGTCAATCTACATGTCACGAACCAGGTAACAAAGAAGAAATACCTGATTTTCCACATGGTCTGGATGTGTTTCTTCCATGCAAAATAAGGTATACTGCACATATTGCTGATGCCAAGACCAATGCAAAAGTCCTTATTACTGTTTGCATCAACTAGTGACATATTTTTGTTACAATAGTATGTTCAAAATGTTACCAATGAAAGCATCTCCTGCAGCTTTGACGATGCTCGGCAGACTCTAACTCCTTGTCCTTGCTATCTCCTGAACTTACCCAGCCCACTTCCCACCTACCAAGTGGTTCTGCATCTTTCTATTCACTCCCAATCTCTCGTTTCTCCTCTAGTCCCCCCTTCTCTCCCTGCTGCCCCTCTCTTTGTCTTTTCCCATGAGACCTTCTGTCTTCACAACACTATTCATCACTCAACCCCACTCTTTTTCCAGACTCCCCTCCTTAACGCTTACTTACAACACACAGAGAAATCTTAATTTTGTTTTCAGAGAAGAGTTTGTAATGATGAACAAAGCCCTCTAATGGCTTGTGTATCTAGCTCAACTAGAAAAGTGTCCCAAAATTTCCAATTTCTCTTCTTAAAAGTAACAAAAAATTAACCTTACCACAAGACAGGGAAATTAGCAAGAAATCTAGTGTCCTTCACTGAGCTTGTTGCCTTTCCAACATCTTTGGATTACACAAACTGGATGCATTTCAGGAAAATGACAGTCTTATTAATGCGAGTAGTGTATGGTTGGTGCTAAACACGCAGAAGTGAGCCAATATTTAAAACAATAGTAGTAGTTATATACATTTAGAGAATTGGCTCTTGCAATCATGAATGAAATATAGCAGCCTCATACTTCATGCCAGCAAGAGCACTCAAGGAAAATCTACTGTATGAAACTACTAGTAGAGACTCCTAACGATTATTAAACTAGTCAGGAAACCCAGAGCTTAAAGTAGACGTGATCCATCAGAGTCCTGCTGCTTCTGGAGCTACAGCAACACCTGCTGATCCCCTTCAGATTTCCAGTCCACACAAAACAGTGAATAAAATCTACACGCACCAAGGTGAAAAACTCCACATTTCCACCTGTATGCCTATAGTGGCAAAATACCAGGACAAAAAAATACATCAGCCTCACACTGCAAACTTTCCTTTTGTATTACCTGCACAGAAGGGTGATCTCGGTATTTGGATGAGAACTGTATACATACAGCAGCACTAGTACAGTAATAAAGAAAATTAAAAAGTCTGTGCCACTGATACTTTTAACATTAGGGACATAAATAGGATTGAGCAGCTTACACAAGTACCTTCAGGACAAAACTCTTTTCAGAAAAGAAGAATTATTTTCCCATTAAGTACATGTCCTTAAAGATAAGAGTGAGCAATTCAAATTAAAGTATCTGCCACACCATGACAGGAGCAGCCTTCTCTTCACACACACCTCCTTTTCCTGCATACCCCAGAAGAGGCAGCCTCCTTTCCCTTTGGGCTGGCCGGGCGTGTGCAGCCTAAGCTGTCCCAGTCCCCTTGGGTAGGACACATCTCCTACATTGTGAGACAGTGCAGGTGATCAGGAAATAAAGCGAAAGTAACATCCTGCTATCCTCGTTACCGACCTGAAGCCTGTATGAATTCAGACCGTGACCAGACCTCGTTCAGTTCAGTCCCTAGGAACGCACACTCCCATGCACAGCAAATCACAACATTTCCCAAACCCATTTCAAAGTTTATCCTCATTCTAATTTAATTAATCAGAAAGATATCATCTTGGTGTGCCACAAAGGTAGCCAAGAAGGAGGCCAAAGCTGCTTTTTTTTTTTCAAGTTAAAGCTTATTTAAGAAAAAGAAAACAGAGTTTAAGAATAATCATTGAGTTTCCCCCTCCTTCCAAATATTACTTTCGACTTTAGATCACAGTGTGTCATTGGGATGAGCACCTTATCACTAGCCAGCAGGGGGAATTCAGTGTTTGTATTTATATTTGCATTTATATGGCATTTTCATACACTGTATCTCAAACCACTGACAGAGCAATGAATCACAGACCTGGGGAGTGGTGACTACATGCATCACGGCGGCAGCGGCATTGCACAAGTGCTACAGCTGGAAACGCTTTGGGTGCTAATTAATCTTGGCTGGTACTAATTCACAGAGAGGAGAGCCTAGCCTGACAGGTTTGGCTCTGCCTTACAGTTTGGAGGGGAGCTCAGAGAGATGGCATTTAAAAAATTTGGTTTGGGAACGTCTGACATAGCATGTCATTCAGAGGACGGGACCAGCACAGTGCTCTCAAAAGACAGTACGTGTTATAGGTGCTTGACTAAAATACCATAGTATACTACGGGGTTCAACTCATTTATTTCTCTTATTTGGGTACACAAACAGAACACATCTGAAATACTTGGGAACTTAGAAAATCAGTTCATTTAGTATGAAGGCATACTAAAAAAATTACTGAGCGTATTCAGGAGGAGAAAAAAAAAACAAATGAAAACCACACACCAAAACTACTCAGCTTTCAAAAGGTACCAAAAAGAATGTAAAATTCGGTCTGCTCAGAGTCTGGCTCTGGCTATTTGCAAAACCTAGACATAGCTTGGAAAAACAAAGGGATCAGACCAGAGCATGTGGTTCTCATCCCTCTTTAATTCAAGATTCACGGCTAGTGACAGTGCGGGTCTGAGACAACTGCTCGGAGCAGTAAGACCTGTCACGCTGCAGGGACCAACCCAGTGATCGTGCAACTAATAATGCGGCCACTTAAGATGTGCAAATATGCTTGCTTCCCACAGAAACTGAGACAATTCCAGGGTCACTAAAATTGCCCTGCGCTGCTAGCAGGGAGTAATTGCTGTATTCATGAGGAAGTCAGGATTCCCGCAGGACAGCCCCTTTTATGCAACCGAAAGGAGTGGGAGCATCTCCTAACAGCCGCCTTCTGTGCCTCATGCAAAAGCTGCCACATCTCCTAACAGCCGCCTTCTGTGCCTCATGCAAAAGCTGCCACATCAGAGCCCTGGATAATTCATGTTTCTCATTCCTCATCAGCCCTCTCGCTCTGTCCCCCTCACACCAGCAAACTCAGTTGTACTGCTGAGGCTGCAGACTGCTCTGATTAATTGCTCTCATTACCAGCTCATATTTTAAATTTCCCTTCATTTTAATGCAAAACTTTTCTCTGAAACCTGAACTATAATAAGTAAAAAGCAGTAATAACTATGAAAACAGTGCCCAGTGCCTGGCAAGATGTGACCGCTTCTCCAAAAGGAGAAAAATGAGAAGGCGACCCCTTGGAAGAGAGGAGCTAATGATGAGCAATCACAAGCAAAGTGACCTGCTCAGAAAGGCCTGCAGACATGCATAAAGGGTGCTAGCAATCACAAGAGGAACAGCAAGAAGCAGCATTGCGTAAGGGCAGTGGAAAGTGCCGTACCACACCTGGATAAACCCTGCAGCCCCTGCCCTGCTTCAGGTCCTGCTGGAGAGGTCAGAGTAATGACAGGGATTTAACATTAAATGACAGGAGAGGCAAGTTTCTCTATAGAAATGGCACATTTCCAGCAGGATTTTCTTTGAGATAAGTGAAAAGTAGATAAAACACCAAGCGATTCTCAGAGGTGAATCAGAGGACTTGCTGTGGACTTACCATAAGCATGGAAAAATAGCAAATACCACTCTCTCTTCACTTTAACACTGACAAATTCAAAACCCACCTGGACGCTGTCCTGTGCAACCTGTTGTAGGTGACCCTGCTCTGGCGGGGGGGTTGGACTAGATGATCTCCAGAGGTCCCTTCCAACCCTGACCATTCTGTGATTCTGTGTAAACACACCCTTTGGAACAGAATGAATGAGAACGTAAACTTGAAAAATTAGGGGAACAGAAATATGTTTTTTTTCTGAATGGATGAAATGTTAAAATTACTGAATACGGCAGTTCCGGGCCATTATTAAAATGCACTACCAGTAAAAGGGTGCATGATGATTGCTCTTTATGGATTGCTTTCCGTATGTTCAATACTCAAGAAAGGAGTATTTTTCTACATCAGGCTTTAATGCGTAGGCTTACACCTCTATTACTACGATTCCACTGTGCTGTGGCATAATTGATAATTTAACTTATCTCACCTTCCCCTGGCAGATTCTGGAGTCATCCTGTTGCCATAATGAGTGTGTTCAAAGTTTCTGTATCATAAATTAAAGTTTCTTAACAACCACTCTTGATTATGGAAAAGAAAGAATAAAGTCTGTCTACTTACTGTTTGAATATTGCTAACAGGATGAGAACCCATAGAAACAAGGTACTGCTGTAAATCTCTGACTACACAGAGACAGATCAGGAAGAAGTTTACATTTTCCCCAAACAATATTCCTACTTCATCACTGGCAGACACAATTCAAGGCAACCGTCACAGGCTATAGGCATAATACAGCTCCTCCAGTTATGAAAATGAAAAGATGCAAAACCACAAGTCCTGAGAGTAGTTCTCCTTTCAGACATACATTTGGTATTATTCCTGTTGCAACAAAAAAGAAAATACAGTTTACAACACAGACCACATGTAAAATTATGCTAAATTAAAATACAGGACCACCTAATACGATGTAATTTTGCAGTTATTAAGTACTTACTGAACTCTAACTTCAGGACCGGTAGATTTTTTGCATTGTATAAAAGATACAGTATTCCTGTCTTTAGTGAAATGAAATGAGCTGAATGCTCAGTAAATAGCAAATTTACCCTTGACATCCTTGCCACTAGATGCTTGGTTAGCAGCCACTTAGGGATGCTTGACTAATAACCAGTTCATCTCTGTGGTTCAGCCCTTGATAGCTCAGTTTGCCTGGCATTTCTCAGCTGCTCTACAGTGATGTACGCTTGTAAAATGCCTGAGAAATAACATGAACCCAGTTCATATGATCAAAATTAGAGGCTGCTATTGAAAAACAAACTAATGTACCAACTCTGTTTCTTTGTGATCGTGCTCTGCATTTCCCAGTCCTTAATTTTTGCCAATTAAAATTAATTCTTGAAGATTCACAACCCGGAAATCCCATGTTCCCTGACATGTCAGGTTGTGTTTCTGTTCAGAGATGGAAGCAATTCCTCCAGAAAGCCCAGTCTGACACAATCAAATATATCTTGTCAAAGTCCAGCTAATCACAGCCCTGCACTTAATCACATCAGCTCTTTCAGCTAACCCCAGACAGTATTCCATTTGGGGATTCTTGGAAAGTTCAATATAACCTAGTATTCAAATAACCCAGATCACAGCTTGTTCCTCAACTTGATGCTGCTTTCTACAAATATGTCATTATTCATTAAAAATGGTGTCATAATTTGAAATACAAAGTTTCTGAGAACTCGCACACATTCTGCAAGTTGCCTGGATGGAGATCAATGTGTCGGGTTAAAACTTCTATTTGCAATCTGGGGATGGCTTGAGAAACACCACAGTGTTATAAAGACAGATCAGGGAATGTATCTGGTCTTCTGATCCTAGTTTTGGGGTACATCACTTCAAAATACTGCCCCAAAATTTAGCCACTCATGCATAAGATCAATAAATGCCTCTCCATTGTTGAGAATGTTCTCAATTTACAAAGCATGTTGATTAGATTTATTAGCTAAAATTATGGACCTAATTATCTATTTAGTTTGGATTAGATCTAAGAGTTAAGTATTACTATCAATTGTTGAAGTTGTTTTCAGAACAAAAGCCAGACCGAACACGAGGCTAATCAAAGCTCAGACTACCATCACATTTTCTCCTACAAACATCACTTAATCCAAGCTTCCATAGTGCCGCATCATTCTGAGTCACCTTGACCCAAGCGTTGTATCATAGCTGCACTGTAAAACATTACTCTGATTCCCTGCTTTTCAGAGGTATGAATGAATGGAAGATATTTTCCATTAAAAATTTAAACCAGGTGGAATCTCATGCCTGTGAGATGAAAGCAAGGTTGCTCAGAAAGCAACTAGAGTGGATGAGAAAAATCTCTTCACAGCAGTGTCCATGTCCTGCGGGGAGGTGCCACACCACTGCTTTATTTATTGAGCACACAGCTATTTTTGAAGGAAAGGAGACTGAGAAACTCTGCAGCCCCTCAGCAGGAGTCTCTTGACGCGACAAGGCGTGTTTTGCAGCTTGGAGAGCTGTGTAAAAGCAATCCCCACTGAGTTCAGCGGACGCTGAGAGCAGCAGAGTTAGCCTGTGCTGTTTGGGGCTAACAACTGTTTCCAGCCCCAGCTGCCACCCTGTCTTCCAGTTAGTGCGAGTACTGTAAATCCCCACACGTTAATGAAATAAGTGTGGGGTTTGCTGACCTTAGTGATTAGTAGCACTTTAACTCCTGCTTCCCAGTAGTCCTGCTAACCAACCCGCAAAAGACATGACAGGCAAGCCCCTAGATGCTCTCATTAAAAACTTCCTATGATTTTAACAATATTTAATGGAGAAAAGAGTTTTAAAATATCCAGCTATTTTCAATTTATTCTAACCTTCAAAGCTTGCATGCCTTCAAAGAGAATTTCCACCTCTTCTGAGGATTATTATTTAAACCAAGTATTATTTAACAAGTTCATTTGCAAAGAAAATAATTAAAGTCACACTAGGTATAAGAAGAAGAGGATGACTGATCTGACCTTTTAATTAAATGATTAACACTAGTCAGCAACAACACAGTGAAATGACAAAGGAACAGTGACCTTTTTATGTCTTCACTGAGAATGGAAACAGGGCACCATCAGCATTTAAATCTTTTCAAACTGTAAGTTATAGAACCACTCACCTGAAAGACCATTCATAACAAATGCCTTCCAAGTTCAGCAGTACTAAGACATGTACAGTATGTATATGGAATACGTACTCTGCTCAGTCCATGGAAAAAGAGCTATTCTCAAAAGGGACCAAAAGAAAAAAGGTCAGTCTGTCATATTTTGCTAGTATCTGTCTTAAAGTCTATTAAATGTATTCCTCTGAAACAGATGGACTCCGCATCAATGACTCTCTGTCAAAGTCATTATGCAAGTAAGTGACCAAAGTGTTTAGATATATACCTGACTACTCAGTGAAACAATGAATACTTAGCATTGGAAGTGGAAGACAGATTGTAGGGCTTTCTTGCCTGGTTGTTATAAAAATAAAGGCAGTTGCTGCAGTTATAAAAATAAAGGCAGAAATTAAAAAAAGAGAGGGGGTCAGCACGTAAAGAAAATGAAAGATGGTTTAGGCAAAGAAAGTAAAAACTTTTTTTTAAAGACTCCTCTAACTCTCTGTATTTTGAAGTACAGCTTTCAAATGGAATTAATTCCAGCTGGAACAAAAGGTTAAGGTCTTCACGTCATCTCAACCCAAGGAATCTACAGGTTTTGAGTGTTTACACCCTGAATGAAGCAGAGATAAAAGAAAATTGAAACTTACAGATTTTTCTTCTGGCTTTCTGGGTTATTCCTTTGATAAACTATATAAGATTCAAGCACACAAAGACACTCAAGTATCTGTAGTAGCTGTATATAGCAAATAGCTCTGAAATGTATACTACCAAATATATAGGCTGCTTCTACCATTTGCTTGTAAACCAAGTAGGCGGAAAGAGTATATCTCATGGTGAGTCGCATTTTCACACAGATCCCCTGATCTACTTACATACTTTCTAAGTAGCACATCTAATCTAATATCTAGAATTTTGTTCTACACCTTTTTCTATGACTGAATAAGCCCAAGACTGTAACTTCTGGCAGTATTTTTGGACACCCACACAGTTCTAAAAGAAGCCTCAACCGTACTTCTATTTTCTTTGATAATACTCAGCCCTTTAGCTAAGATCAAGGGCGGTATCAGTTCGATACCTTCTCCCAGGAGACTATGGCCTGCACTAAAAGAGAAGCGGACTCAATGATAGTGAAACTTCTCCATCACCGCTTATAAATATCCAAGTCATTAAAATGCATGGCCTTATTACGGATAAGCTGAAACTTCTTTAAACATGTTTTATTGTGCCAGCATTTAGCTATACGTGGTTTGTACTCCTATATTTTGGTCATCTGTTTTTCCATTCTTTAACACGTAACAGTGATATAAATACCTTCCCAAGAATGAATACCAGTAACATAACTACAGGAAGCAATATGCACATCTGTATTTTCATAATACCTCACAGGCTACATTTCATGGTTTGTTTGCTTATCTGTTTTTCTGCCAACTCAGAAATAACTTCTGCTTCATTAGAATCACTTCAAATGTAGGAAAACATATAAAGAAAAAAACTATTTCATTTTTATTTCATTTAAACCATATTCTTAGAAGTCTGCAGCATATACTCAGTTGCATGTCTTCACAATAAAATCCATCTGAACACAAAAGTGAAATGAGCTGTACAGCACTTCCATATCAAAAGAAACCAGTAAAAGCTCTACTTAGTGAGCTCTGCTACATCTTACTTTGAGTCTGATTTCCATGCACAGATGGACAGCCACCTTACATTGATATGGCATTTTCAACAAGCATAACGTCCAATTCATGATATTTTGCACTTTTGTAGCTATTCCCATCTAGAGACAAAATAGGCTTAAAAATATAAACTATATAGCTAAAAATGCAAAAAGCCTGAGGGATTCTCTTAGGAGAGTCAGACATTGCAGCATCAGACACATGGTACATCTCTGTCTAAGTGAGCTCACATTCAGACATTTTGTTCCTCAACTCTTTAGCTGTTACAAAAATTTAAAAAAAAAATCTATAGTTCTTTTCTATCTTAAGACTAATTTCCAATATGTTGCTTTGAGAATTTGACCAAGGTAACAGCTGCTTACCAGTGCCAACAAGTTATTGGCTTTTGTGGAGCTTTTTGACCTCTGGAACAGTAATGCATGAAAAAGAAAGAAAATAAACTTACCTCTTCATTTCTAACTTATCAGGTTTTTGTTATCTAACCCTGAAGTGAAAGAAATTATATGCACTTTCCCACATTTGTTTCTCATCTTTGCAAATCCCAGTGGCTCCGGAGTCTCAAATGTGAGATAATCTGTAGATCAATGAGGGCGGATGTAAAACTCTTGCTAAGCCATGTTTTCCCAGCTGGGGGTAAATTCACTTGCCTGTATGTAAAATTTCCTAATTAGAAATGTCAAGTCTGTTTAAAAGCTTCCAGAAATTGATGCTGAGCTGTACAAAAAGTTAACTATTCCATAGCTGGGTCTTATCAGGAGTCAGTCAGGAGAAACTTTCCCATATTGTTTATAATTAGGGCTATACTGGTAGAAGAATCAAACACTTCCAATGTGCTATAGCTACACTGTAAAATGCACCCTCTCTGCCTTGCAGTGTTAGACTTTGATTAATGAACACCTGCTGGCCTAGGGTCCCTCACTTATGGGAAGCCTTGATGAAACCTTAAGAAATATTAACACCTAAACCGACTGCCCTTCAACATTTTACTAGATGCGAGTTTCTGCGTTATCAGCCATAACAAGAGCCCTTTACACCCCACTTGCCATGTGCATCGGGAGGATCAGAGCTCTTGTAGATAAGGAATCGGCTGGACAGCCACACTCGAAGACTTGTGGTCAATGTCTCCATGTCCAAGTGGAGACCACTGACAAGTGGCGTTCCTCAGGGGTCGGTCCTGGAACTGGTGCTGTTTAACATACGGACAATGGGATTGAGTGCTCCCTCAGCAAGTTTGCCGACACCAAGCCGTGTGGTGCGGTCAACACACTGGAGGAAAAGGATGCCATCCAGAGGGACCTAGACAGGCTGGAGAGGTGGGCCTGTGTGAACCTCATGAAGTTCAGCAAGGCCAAATGCAAGGTTCTGCATGTGGGCTGGGGCAATCCCAAGCACAAATACAGGCTGGGCAGAGAATGGAATCAGAGCAGCCCTGAGGAGAAGGACTTGGGGGTGTTGGATGAGAAGCTCAACACGTGCCAGCAATGTGCGCTCACAGCCCAGAAGGCCAACCACATCCTGGGTGCATCAAAAGAAGCGTGGCCAGCAAGGCAAGGGAGGTGATTCTACCCCTCTACTTCACTCTGGTGAGACCCCACCTGGAGTACTGCATCCAGCTCTGGAGCCCCCAACATAAGGAGGACATGGACCTGTTAGAGCAAGTCCAGAGGAGAGCCATGAAGATGATCAGAGGGCTGGAGCACCTCTCCTATGAGGACAGGCTGAGAGAGTTGGGGTTTTTCAGCCTGGAGAAGAGAAGGCTCTGGGGGGACCTTATAGCCCCTTCCAGTACCTCAATGGGCTACAGGAAAGCTGAGGAGGGACCCTTGATCAGGGAGCGTATCAATAGGGTGAGGGAGAACAGTTTTAAACTGAAAGAGAGGAGATTTAGATTAGGTATTAGGAAGAAACTCTTTATTCTGAGGATGGTGAGGCACTGGCCCAGGTCGCCCAGAGAAGCTGTGTCTGCCCCATCCCTGGAGGTGTTCAAGGCCAGGTTGGATGGGGCTTGGAGCAACCGGGTCTGGTGGGAGGTGCCCGTGCAGGGGACACTGGAACTAGATGATCATTAAGGTGCCTTTCAACTCTAATCATTTTATGATTCTATGATCCCAGGCAGGAGAAAGCTCAAAAATCACAGCTAGCCAACCCTCCCTCCCACCTGCTCATGCTGCCAGCCTTACTTTTAACACCCAACAAACACAGAAAGCAGCATTATTTCTGCCTGTTTGTCCAAAGAGAAGTACTGATATTTCCCCAAAGAAAATAATGCTAGAAGTCACCTGAGCTTTTTCATGTATCTGAGCTTTCACACACAGTATCAGTAATTGCCCTCTCTGCTTAGGCTGATATCTATGAAATAACCTGTGTTTCACTCCCACTTGCAGAGTTCCAGTTATTGCTGTGATTAGGTGGTGAGTAAGTATAGAGCTTCAGGCCTCGAGTGCTATTCTCTCCTTATGAACAATCAAACAACTGTACTGTGTTCTTCATACAATGGCTGGAAACCATAAACTTGTGCTCATTCTTTCTCTCCCCATAAGAAATAAAAATTATGGAGGAAAATAAAAAGTTAAAGCAGCTTTTTTTTCCCCACACACACTTTAAGTGAAATAAAAGGCTAAAATGTGATGTCTCTACCACAGTGTGAAATGGCTTTCAAATAATGGGAAGACATGAAAGTGGATGCCACAAATGCTAAGTAAAATGTTTCCCAGGAAGACAGCAGTTTCATTACAGGAAGCAAAAATTAAACACATCTTCAAAAAGCAAATAGATTTGGACCGTAAACAGGGGTCCAAAGGATTTTTCAAAGACTCACCATTTAACTCCAGTGCTCATACATAACAAATACCCTTTTGTTCTGTTTCATTCTACGTGTACATAATAGCCACTTAGAGGGCTTCAAAGACAAGTAACACAATAATTGAAAAAAGGAAATAAAACGGGTTATGTCAGCAGTGAAATTTCCATTTAAGAAAAGGCTACTAAAACCTGGTTAACCTGCCCTTAAAAGAATAAAAGTTAGATGGGCTCTAGTGACAGTAATTAAGATTAAGGGAGAACCTTCTTTTTGCACCATTATAAAAGCAGGCTATAGTTGCAGCAGAAAAATAAAGAAAGTGTAAGGAAGTATTTCTTCACACAGCGTATAATCAGTACGTGGCCTTCACAGAGCAAGGAACAGTCACCCATGGGAAAGGCAAGAGGTGATAGCTAATGTTTCCCTCAGCAACATTTGCAGACTCTCAGGAGGAGCAGGTAATCACCTATCGGCTCTGGCTGACAGGTGATCACCACAGGAGCTGGAAGAGAAAATCCCCCCGAGAATGCTGTATAATAACCTCTGAAGCACCAGGATCAGATGTCTGCCAAAGCTGGATATTGATGGTGATACTGTTTGCGTCATTCCTCATTATTAGATTACTGCACGTCTGAGGTTTTTTCCTTTAAATAGGATCTTCTCCCAATCCCAAACACCAAATAATGAGAACAGAAACGGCTTTGTGCTGAGAATTAAAGAGCTGATGAGTTCAGGAAATGATACATGTGCCTGCTAGGAGTGAAAGATTTCAGAGCAGGATAGAACCACAGTTTCATCCTCTGCCTTGCTGGGGGGTGGAGTGCCTGCCAGCACTTCACTCCTGCCTAGCGCTCGGCCAAAGGGCTCCGCAGCCTCAGCCACAGTGTCTGGCGCAGCAGCGGGCAGAAAGCCTAGCAGATGTTCAGCCTTTTTGGGCACTTGGACTTTAAAATGCTCGTTGTCTCCAGCAGAATGAAATCAGCATGTCGTAGATAGTTGCTCCATGCTGGAAACAATATGTTACTCTGACCGGTGGCTGAAAGAGCTACCAGGGCCATCCCGCTGCAGAAGAGCTAATAGATTTGAGCATTAGACTCCTGGGCGTCTCTGTTGGCATGAAGCCGTCTGTAACAGGCATCAAAATTGTTAGTCACTGTCATGGGGAGCCTGATGTAATTAGCTACCAAGTGAACACATCTACAGCACCAGCACGGGTTAGGTAAATAGGGAGAGGAAACAAATGAGGACAATAAAACCAAGGCCCTAATCAGCCATGGTTAAGGATGCATCAATTTCACCCTGCGCAATTTTCAAGACTGTATTTGACAAGAAATCTAAGGTTAGCTAAAATTTAGTAACTTTTGGTTGTTTGTTGTTTCACTGTTTGAAATCAGTTGAAACCAATGAAAGACACTTAACACCACTATCATTAAGCCAGAAAAAGACTAATAAAAAACGCAATTCTTTCCTCTCCTTCATCTCAACCCAAAATTCTCTCATGTTCTTCCAGATGCCTGTTAAATTTAGCCATAACCTATTGAGGTGAGTCATTGTGATAGACAAGAGAAAATGCCACATTGTCAAAAAGTAGCTCTGAAACATGCTTAAACTCAGGAGAAAATTGCAATTTGGGAAACTAATTCTCCTTTCTCACTGACTGCAGTTTTCACAGATTTTAATTAGATATCTATCTTCTTATAATCACTACTGTAATTACAGAGAGTTATGAAATGCTGGAAGTGGTTCTTCGTTATTCAAAGTTAAAAGAAAAAAAAAGACATAGAGACAGATTTTTAGAAACCTCAAGTTTCTGTACGGACGGAAACCGTTTTCTATTTTAGACCGTGGGAAGTCCTGACCCAAACTCAGTTGTGATCGAGTTGCATCTGTAGAAAACAGGATTTGGGTTGACGTTTTGCTATTGCAAGAATTAGTCTCACAAAATGAGCTCTTCCCCCAAAACATATACCCACACAACTCACCTGCAGGTACACACTGCAGTTACTTTGCATCACTAAAATACTGATAGTTACGCAAAGCATGTTACTCAGAATACATAGAAGATAGTAGAAGGTAACACCGACTGCAACCATATTTTGTAAACACCACTAAATTCAGAAAAGGAAAAAAGGTGCAAGTGTGAGTGGGATTTTGTCCTCTCTGATAGAATAAATTGTTTAAATTGGATTTAATAACAAACAGAAAACAACAGATCAACAAACAAACAATTGATGGAGACACACCTACTCATCCCACCTTGCACATGACAGACTGGATGAAAAATAAGCCTCAGTTTGCAGCATACTGCAACATGAACTATACATTTCCAGCAACGATGTGGACACATCCTTCTTTGACCTAAATCCATCTTCTGGAAGCAAACCATTCTAGCAGCTTCATGTAGATGTATACAATGAATATTCTCATTAAATGCTTTAAAATGGGTAATAATGAATGTAGCCTGCCCTTCTACCATCACACAGACACGGAGATCACTTCGCAAAGGAGTACAACAGGCCCTGTAAACTGCAGAGAGAATTTTACATAAGGCAAAAAATAGCTAGCCATTCTGAGACTATGAAAGTGGCACAGTTCTTTTGATTTTGATATAACTATTGTGCTATTAAATAGAATAGCAGCCCCAAGTTAAATAATGAGGGTCCTTTGAAGGGTCCACATATTTACCTTCTCTTCTGAAAAAATTACAAAATTTAAACCCACATGCCTCACTATTAATTAGAAAGCGAAAAATCAGCCTCGTAGCCACAAGGGAGTCAAAATTTCCAGGATCACTATTCCATTAATTTTTATTTGTTTCTAGAAAATGGATCTCTAGGAAAAAATTTGACGTGTTAACATGGTATTCTATACCAGTCATTTACTCTCAAAATCAGTATGTCACAAGGCAGAGTTATGGCATATTCTTTTTTCCCTTTACCCATGCAGCTCAGGAGTCACCAGAGGCTGTTTTTCATCAGTACTGCTAAGATTCAATCTTGTGACCTAAGCAAGCCTAATAAGAAAAATGAAAGCTTTCCAGAACAAAGACTAAGTCACTCTAAAATATTAATTTCTCCAACAGGAAGCTTATTCCAACTCCAAATACAAGACATTGAGTTTGATTCAGCACTGGAGAAACCTAGTGCAACCTTTCTCTCCAGCCTAAAATCCAACCTGCTTTAGCAAATTATCGTCACTACATATTATTTGTTGCATTGAGAAGCCTTAGTTATTAAATGGCCCACAGCTGCTGCTGTGGCAACTGTTAGAGCAGGGATCACTCATACACACAGCCCTTACTGTCTAGGAGATAAGATTATCTTCTTATTCATGAAAATGTGAATAATTCTGAATATAATTATCCTAATAAACAAAGACTAGAAGAATATGAAAAAATCATAGATTATCAGGTGTACGGCACTATTGTGAAAGTTATTATAGCTCCAACTTGGTATGAATACTGCTTTTGAAAATAACACACTTAGTTCATTCAATTCCGTGTTGAGAAAAATGAGGAGCTCCCATAGTCCAAAGGTATTTGTTTGTGTCCTTCAAGCCGTTGGAGCTTCGGGGAGACATGTTGAAGACTTGAGGTCAATACTAAGTATTGTCTAGGTCAACTGTACAAATCCAAAATTGTTCCTGAAAAGAGAAAATAACTGCTTTCCTTAAAACAACCTCTGGGCTTTTATTTTTATTCCTGTTCCTAAGGCAGCATGATTAAGCAGGCGTTATTAAATAAGTTTTTAAATTAAGTATTTGTGCAGCAAAATATTAAACACTGATTTCATAGTATTTCTTTTGAGATAATGCATTAGAAGAGAAGCATTATCCATGTTTATCCTTTAACTAGAGTTTGGTAGCTCATGCTTCCTCTAAACAAATGCATAGTTTGGCTGTAGCTTTCTGTATTCTTACTTTTGTCTGGCACTGTGCTGTGGAGCAAATAGATTGAGAGATGCAGCAATACGTATAACCTTTAGCTTAGCTGTTATCAGAAGGAAAACAGTTACTGTTGCTATGGTTGTTTGGTCAAACTGTCATCCCATATCAACATTGTTAGTATTCACACTTGATAAAAAGATATCTTAAAAAAAAAAGAAGAGGGGGAAAAGTAAAGTGAAATGCTCTATAGAAGGCAACCCAATTCTCATCTAATCTCTTCAAAAAAATCTGCTGTGCTAATGCTAGCCTATACACCTATCATTGAAATCATACAAGACTTCAAATAATGGTAAAGATAAGTGGAAAATAATGAAAAATAGAACATTTACATGCATTTTCTTTGATTACAGTGATGTTTAGATTTTTATTTGTGAACCACCCATAAGGTATTTTCAAGGTCAGGAAAATACTGTCTGGAAAAAATAAAAAACGGGATGATTGTCAAGTACATCTAAACTGCATTAAATCTCTGTTCTCTAGACTGTACAATCTGAAACTGATCCCATATGAGACTATTATTTCTCAGCATCTTGTTAGTCCTGCTTTGCACATAACCTTGTGAACTACTCATCTTTCTGAATAACTACCCTCAGCCCTAAAGGCGTACTGTCAACTTTTATGATTAGATTTGGAAATTTAAATTAAACTTTGTTTCAGACACAGCTGTACACAGCAAGTGTTTGAAAGTATTCCTGCAAGCTAAATTTTTAGACAGTTCAACAGTCTAAACAATGAAATACGTGAGCCAAAACAAAATTAAACAGATCTCGCCACAAACCCATTCACCTGAGCTCAGATACAAGCACAAAGTGCTTTTTCTTCACAGATTTCATAGCAGTGGAGATGCCACCCCCCAGCGAGGGCCAAAACGGATTACATAACGAACAAGGCTCCCATTAAGCATAAACACATTACAGACCACTAATACATACTGACAAGATGCTTTTTGCTGCTCTCTTTCCTTCCTTATCTATTTTTCACAGAACTACTCAAAGCCAAACTCTCATTATTCATCTCTGCTATGAAGATGGTGAAGGCACAGCATAGCACTGGGACTTGTCCTCTCCACGGACTCCTTCAGGTGCTCACCAGCTCCCCATGTTTTCATCGCACACTGTCTTTCCTTTCCTGGTCCAAGGTCTCAAAAATTATCAGCAGTCCCCATCCTGTTTGCTGGGCAACTCCAGGTCCTCCCAGGTGCCGTTTTGCACTTGTACCTGTGGAGCTAATTGCAGCGATTCACTGGTGATATTTACCCTGCAGGTGCTACCCATCACCATTACGCCTGCTTGCTAAAGGCAGACACATGTGCTATGTTGGGAAATAAGACAAGAAACTTTTCTGATTAGCAGAACTCTAAAAGCCCAGATGAGAAACTGCTCCACTCTTATCTTCAGCACCAGCCTTGCTGAACACCCAGCTAAACACTGCTCGCAAGGGACCGAGAGCGTAATGACACCATGCAGCCCAGAGATCTCTGTAGCAAACATCATCAGCTTCTTGGTCTTCATCATGGTCCAAGTCTCCCAAGCACTTCTCTGTACCCACAAGTGATGTACTGATGCCCTCTGTTCATCCAGCTACATCTGCAGCAAGACACAGAAGGTTGCTAGAGGAGTCTATTTTCCTAAAAATTCATTTGCTTTGCTGTCTTCAGGAAATAGGATGCCTGTTTCTGCCCTTTCAGGTATAATGGAGCCAATATTTTATCTGTTAGCTTCATGTGAAAGGGTGAGAAAGGTTCTTTTATTCCATCCTGAGGATAAGGCACAGAAACTGCCTGCAGACCACCGATTTGTGCCTATTGCTGCAGACAAACAAGTACACATGTAAATAAAAGTGGGCTTATTTAAAAATGGTGACAAACTATGTTTTCTGGTGCTTTAGGACAGAACCCTCTCGTTTTACATAACTAAAACTAGTAGTCTCTTTTAACACTTTCCTAAAAATTCATCCCAAAATGGTGGCTTAGGTACAGTTGTCTCCCACATCAGAAATGACAGCTATTACTTTGCCTCTGCACATTACTGCAATCCAGCTATGCAGCTCATAGGTGAATATAGATTAATATATACCCCAGCAGTATTGAAATACAAAAAAGAGGCTATTATTAAACGATGGAGGTTGAAAGCTACGGAGTATCCCCTTGTCCTGGTAATGCATACATGCTGCTGAAGTACTCAACATCCTGTTAGAGTCTTTTTTGGCTCCATCCTAAGTCTCCAGATTTTATCTTGGACAAGACTCACTCTCGATTACTCCAGCACATAAGTTGCCACTTGCATGTTTTGGAAAGCTAAGAGAAAAGCAGGATGCTGACAGTTAAAGATGTTGATAGTTTTTGAAGAAGTGAGGGGTAAGCCATAATAGGTTCTCTGGAAGCAATAACAGCACAGTATATTTAAGCGTAAATAGAATAATCACTTTCATCAGCAGGGTAGGCAAGACTGCCATTTGCTCTGACATTAATGCATTTATTGAGTTAGTGTTCCTGAACTCAGTATGCTCATTTATTTTTTACAGTGATTAGACCCCACCAGGAGTGAAGAAGAGAGAAGGTGTGACATTGACCACCTATCTGATGAGCAGCATTTCCACCAGTTCATTATAAGACAGTTTGCAAAAACATTCTTCTCTCTCTCACACAGTGTCAGTGCCACTTAACAACTCAGAAAAATCAAATGCAAAAGAAGAAATGCATCTGAGACGTGAAAGGAAGAAAGAACAAGCAAATTTATAGTGCTTTTGTAGATCTCACTCAGACATATCCACCAGGCAAAATGACCAAGCATTTTGTTCTCAGTTCTCTCTCTTTCTTTCTGATACAAACTTGAGGCTCTACAGAAAAACAGAAAGCTACTCCAGCTCTCATCAAATCTCAAAACAATTTTCAGCTGTAAGAGAACTGTGTGTTTTGGAATACAACATAATAAACCCCAACTATGATACGTTGCTCAGCTTAAACTATCCCTGTAAGTCTGCCTGAGCTTTCAGTTAGCCATGCCAAACTGAGCTCTGTAAATCTTCCTCCAAGCCTTTGCAGGAGNCTGAGCACACTAGTATCCTTTATGTGCTCTGAAATCAGAGCAATTATAGATCATTTTCTAAGCTAGGAGCCAGTGAGGAATACAGCCGCAGCAATAGCAGGGAAATAAATTTGGAAAAGACAACAATGTAAGAAATGGAAACATACGAACAATTATCCTTCTGGGGCATTACATATTCAAACAAGGATGAGAAACGACAAAAGCCAAGTCAGCGCTAGTGTGGCAAGCTATTAAAGTTACTTTATGTATCATGGAATGAAGAACAAAGACAGGCACGAAGTTGGAGGGAAAAGAAGCTGAAACGCAAGGGTAATTGTAGGGCCAGGAAGGCTGCGGATGAGCTCTGAGCTGTCTGAGCAGTGCCGTACCACGCACAGGTACCGCTACTGATGAATGAAATGCTGTTCATAAAAAATAGTTGGAGAACTGGGTGAATGGTCACCCCTGAACTTACTCAGGATCTTCTTCCAACTCTGTCTGAACATGTTGATTTTTAGGGGGGTTATTTACCATAAATAAACAATAAGCTTTTTCACAAGACGAAGACTAGCTGAGTACAAGCTCCACTTTTTGCCAAGCTGGAAAATCAGTGCCATGGCTGTTTCAGGACTCTACAAATGGCTCTGCTTTCCCCAACTTGCCGCAGCAGGATGCGAGGAAGCTCTGCTCCTCCTTTAACTCAGCAGGACATGAACACGCTCTGACCCAAAACCGTGCGATTGCAGTGTCGCAGCGTGGTGCACAGCCCTCAGCTCCCAGGCAGGCTGCACAGCTCCGGCGTGGTGCCATGCTGACCAGAGCACCAGCTCGGGCTCAGGGCTGGCACAGCGCAAGCTGGAGACTACGAGCACTGCACAGTACAGACCATCTCCAGCTCCTCTTAGTCACCATTTGCTTTATTCTGGTTTTCACGGCTCAGCCAGGGACACGCTCCAAGCGCAGGAAAAGAGGCTGCAAGGCACCTTGTGGCACCCCACCGCTGCCCGCATGGCAGCCGGGTGAGGGAAGCAGCAGGCGGCGACTGCTGCGGAGATCTTCAAGAGAGTTTTGGCGAGATCCACTTCGACAACAGATGCTTCTAGGTTATCCCCTAAAGCAAAGAACTTATTAAACAAACAGCCAAACCCTCAATCCTAGGGCTGCTAACTGGTAGTTGTAGCACTGAGTTTTCTATTTCCCTCCCACACTATGGATTATTGTTTATGGTTACTATCCATAGTCTTCCTTCATGCCATTTTTTACCAGGAAACAGCAGGCCCATTCCACACAGCGTTAAAATGCAATCATTTTCATCCAGATTGAAAAATTAAACCAACCTCGACAGCAAGGGAAAGTTTCACTCCCTTTGCAGCAATACATGTGGGCTCGCATCCTCTCGAACCGCCCGTGCCTAATCCATGCAGGGGCCCTTTTTCAGCTGAGACTGAAGCGCCAAGGGCTTCAGCAAAACATAATGGCAAACGTTAGATTGCAACGAATGATTCAAGTTGGAAAAGCTTATATAGATTTGTGTAACATTTAAAAGAAAAGTCCTCCTGGACTTCACCTGGCAGAGGTTCAGTAGTGTCCAAGAGGCAGATGCCAACTAAGCCCACGCATGGGAGAGGAATCTACCTGTCAATTATGATGACTTTAGGATGTAGCTAACCGACTATAATAGGCGTTGCAGACGTATGTCTTTCCAAATTTGGGAAGACACACATCTTTTGCATCTTGTTTTACTCACGATGCCGAAGACACAAAAATGGCAATGCAAATGGTAACTCAGTCCACATAATACAGAATTTGGCTCATAAAGTCTATAAAGGCAATTTTTGCTAGGTGCTTTTTAGAGACGCTGGGTCCAAAGGGTGAAAATTGAAATTGTTAAGGCGAAAGCAGAACTAAAGAACTGTTAATTAAGAGGGAATTAATCCACTGACCAGCTTTTAAAGAGATGATAGCAATATCATAAATTTTCCAGCACATAAAGTATTTAAATGAATACCGATGTTGTTGTAAAGGATGTTTTTCCACTGAATCACACTTATTTTGGTGTGTCTTCAAGAACAATGGTATGACAACCCTAGACGAAACCGTACCACTTCTACCGGGCAGCAGAATCAGACCAGATCATAAAGCAGAATTATCACATCACCCTTCCATTTCTAAAGCACAAGTCCCAAAAATGTAAAGTGAGAGAATTTTGGATGACACATAAACCCTTTTATCCAGAATAACTTTCCTGTCTGAATCTCTCACCTGACAGGACTAGTAGGAGCTCTTTGATTTCATTAAATCAGGATAGTAAGGGCCAAGAGAGACTCTGAATGAATTCTTAAGACTGCTTCTGGTCAACTCGCAAAGCAGATTTCAAGGAGACCTTCTTTTCAACCCTCCACAGTAGGAAGCTGAGATGTGAGGTAGATATGTGCACAGACAGAAAAAAAAGTAGAAGGATTCTTATCACTCAGCCTTGCCCAGGCTTTGACCTTCCTTCACACTCGCAAAAAAAAAAAAAAAAAAAANAAAAAAAAAAAAAAAAGATAACCAACGTAACTGCCAACTAGACTTAAAGTCCTGTAAGTAAAACTTGTGCACGGGAGATACCAAGCCTTCCCTAGACCCGGGCCTCTGCTTCTCTTCTGGTTTCTCAGCCGCAGTGATGTGCAGCTGCATCTGTCATGAGGCATTATGTTATGTCAGCGATGTAATGCAATAAGAGATACAACTGGTTCTGGCACGTAAGAAGATGACAAATCAGTCTAGAGAATTTGAAGAGACAGTTTTCTGGAGGAACGCAGGTGCTGAAGCTGGGCTTTAACAAAAGTTCTTTCAAATGCAGGAAGTAAACAATAAAAAAGGCCATTTTATCCTAAGTAGATTTTAGAAAATAGGTTTTCTATCCAAATGTTTTGCTACAGCTGCAAGCTGCAGATTCGAAAACTGACAAACAAGATTTCTTTCAAACTCCCAACGTGAAGTGAATGGCAGAGAGTGAAAGAGATGGAGAATTTCATATCCGTTAGGATCCCACCACTTTATTTTAATCAGGAATCAAGCGTGGACGATAAGAAATTGTCCAGTCTGTATAGCTCACTGAGTCTTTTGCTGGAAGTTCAACCATTTCATGTGTTTGGAGGTGCATCCTCACATAGGAATAAGCAGTTAACAAAGACCTTAGTGAAACTGAAAACATTTTAGCACAGAAACTATCCTACCTTTATACCATCCTGATAAGAAAGGGTATTTGCTTTATTATCAGCCTATTATATTCTGTCTTCAGTGTCCTCTCTTGCTGGTCTGAAAGGTTCTGGGTACAGCAATACAGGTATTAAATGATCCCATATACCATTGCCAAGGTTAAGAGATGTTTTCATCAGATCACACACCTTTTTTACTTCATTTTCTGTCTACTGCCATCCAACACATTGCCTCTTCCAATAAAACAATGGTTAAAAACAAAGAGGAGATTCTTGCTGTTCTACCATCATCCCACAGCACTGAAAACTCCTCCTAACCTTCCTCACTGAAGCATCATTTAGCCTCCTACCTAAACCTGTGATATATTCTTCAACAGTCTAGGCTTCCTGGCCTGAAACTTCAGCTATGAGATCCTTCAAATGTAAGAGTGACAGGAGCAGCCCCTGAGCTCCAGCGGAGGAGAGGAGGGAGAAGGTTCTTCTCCTGTCATGCGTAGGGTGCCCTTGGAGAGTCTCCCTTCCATCTGCACAGCTTCCACTGATGCGAGTGGGAGCTAAGCATCAGGCGCCGGAAAATACAGAAGTGTCAATGCTAAGATGAAAATTAGGAACAAAATACTAATTTTTACATTGAAAAAGCAAACACAACAACAACAACAAAAACCAGCAAACAAACAAGAACTGACATGAAAAGGCGGGTGCTAACTTCACCAAAACACCCCAGACACTTTTAATGTATGATTTTTGTACCTCAGGGCAGCCTGGTTCACTGATGTTTTGCCAGTACTAGAGATAATCTCTTGAAATCGAATTATATGTGTGCAATATAAATTATGCTTTTGGCTTACATTGCAGCAAAAGTGCATATCTTGCTTTTTTTTTTTTAAGAAAGAAAGAAAAAAATACGTAATTACATGTCAAAGCCAACTTATCAGAGATGCAGATAACTCCAGACACGAGGGACATCTTAACTCACAGGAAGGATATGTGCTATCAGATACATACATAACAGTTTTTATTCTTGAAAAGCTACTATTGGCACGAAACTATTTTAATATTTTCACAGGAATGTAGTGTTGCTTGGAAATAACCCACCATCACAGCACACTTCCAGCTAACGCTGACGACCCACAAGCTTCTTGCAGTGACACATGGTTCCAATGCGTTCATTGTGTTTCCCCTGCATGTAAAACACTCAGCCGAGGAAACCCAAGGATTTTGTAGCAGCAAGTACACCCTGTTATCAAAGATGACTGAAATGTGTTACTTAGATACAAGACTGGGAGTCAATTATCACCCAAATTTGAAACCAAACTCCAATTTTGGTTCTTTATTTCTCTCTGTAAAGAATCTGCCGAGGAATCTCTCAGCAGTAGTGGAGCCTCAGTCACTGTTATTAAAGTTTTCTGAACATGAAAAATACTAGGACATATAATAAGAAATCCACTGGCCTAACAAGGATTTATTTTTCCACTCCCTGGCACACCAATTTAATCAAGGCATCAAACTAATTAATAAGGCCTACTAAGAAGACCCACTATCTATTAGCATATGAAGCTAAAACAATTTATCCCTGTGACTATTTATGAGAGTAGTTATTCACTTGGTAACCATTTACAGACTAACAGCACTAAAAAGTACCATTATTTGAGGACTAAGTGGATCAGAAATTAAATGTTGTGTGTTTTACATTACATCATTTTTCAAAATACATATCCAGTGAGAACAAAAAGCAAGGGAGAAATTCCTGCAACTAAGAGAGAAAAATAAACATGTCTCCATGTTTGCCAAAGCTGCTTGAAGTCAGCCATGTCCATGCGTACTTAGCTAAACCTTCCAGGAACTTGGTGGCCCTGTACACCATAATGGATCCATAAGACATCAGGGTCACAGCAGTACCAGGCACTGTTAAAACTGAGGTCACGTTTAAGACAGTTAAGTTTTCTCACTATGTTCACAAAATCCTAGTAAATTAAAAAGAGTTAATTAGCAAGTCCCCTCCCTTAAGCAGGAAAGCAGAGAGCACCAATGCCAACTTCACCCGCCCGGGACACTTTCTGCAGCGGTGAACCAAGTGAAGATCATCGCCAAGAGTATTTCAAATCCACCCACGTGACATAATTTTGCAAACCTCCCTGAAGGAAAGGATCATTATTCAGGAAATGTTATCTCCCAAGTGGCAGACGCAATTGCATTTATCATCTTCTGTTAATTGCTGCCTCCAACCGTCTCATTCCACTAAGGCAAGCAAAAGGAAGTTTTCTGGGATGAGGCCCACCAGCATGAGGAAATAGATTCAATTAGACCATTTATTTTTCACGCTTATTTACAGCAATTTCTGCTTTTTATTGTCACTGAATCTGGTCTCAGGGCATGAATACGCGTCTATATCCAGAGGAAGCTGCTGTAGGATGCTCCCAAATTTGGCCCTGTTGCTAAGATGAGAGAGAGAGGGGTCTGAATAAAGATGCAGAGAGGGAGGAAGTATCAGAAACAAAACCTCATGAGTGAGATGGAAAGAGATTTCTCCCAGCATCGTAACTGTAGCATACTTAACGTATCCTGTTTATGCTAGGCTACTAAAAGGTAACAGAAAACCTTCCAAATGATGAAAAAAAATAGTATTTCCAGAAGTTTCTGGGCTCCTCATTAAATTTCATCCAAATTTCATCCAAAATAGAAGTACTGCAACATATTTACCATTCCTTGGGAATTCCTGAATAAGCCAACAGTAAAGCAAGGGGTGTAAAACTGAGTCTACCTATAGCATACAAATGAAGAAGCAATCTAGCTGTGAAATTTATTAAGAGATTAAAAACACTTCTTGAACTCAGCTGTTTTGTCAGCCTCCTACCTGGCACTGATTCACTCCAGCCAAGTGGATAGCAGCTTTATCTTTTGTGGATCCTTCCCAGGGGTATTGGCTCCAACGTTAGTTCAGTAAATTTCCAGGTTTACACCTTTGTATGCAGGTGTACATATTATGGATTTGCATGAATGCCCTTGCCTGGCATAACTAAATGTTTATTTCACATGACTCCAAACACACTTCTTCCCATCAATTCTGGCTGTCTCTGTGCTGCTCTGCTGAAAAATGCCCATGAAATTTCAGGAGATTTCACCCACAAGAAAACATCAAAGCTGAACATGAAGTTTGCTGAGTTTACTGTTAATGTGATCTTTCCCTGGGAGTAGAGAAAGGGAGGAGCAGCCAGTTAAAAGGCTGAGAACCAATTAAGAGGTTAACCTTACTTTTGGCCAAGCATTTATTAATGTCAAGTATGAAAAAAGTCAGCATCCCACAGTGATGTGAGAATCGCACACCAGCAAATGATATAAGAATAACATAAAAATAAAAATAAAAATAAAAACCTCTTAGAGGTTTTGTCAGGTTGGTTTTTGGTTGTTTTTTTTTAAATCCAGATCATTTCAACAGTCTGCAAAATCTTGCAACAAAACAGGTGGGGTTACAATCCGCAGCAAGGGGCAGGAATGAAGGGGAAAGAGCAGAAACTTCATAAAGCAACTTACTTGCGAGAAAAGTGACTATAGTTAAAGAGCACTTCCAATAAAAAGCAGCACTTCACGCAAAATATCTGTAATACATGAAAAATGTAAGTTTTGTTTAAACACAGGAGTTTTCAAATTCTGAGTAGAAACTTTAATGGAGCAGAGATCCAATGACAACTTGGCAACCAAAAAATTTCACGTGTACAAGTAAAAAATCTTACATTTTCAAAAACATGGAGCTTAAAGTCACTTTGTGCCTCTTGCTGTATAAATATCTACTGATCTGCTGTTGATAAAAGTGTATACGCTCTCTTACATCAGACAAATGACATTTTCCAAAAGTGATTAATCACAGCAAATAAAAACTCTCTTGCCTTTGTGCTAAACAATTATTTAGCTCTTTAGTTTAGAATTTGATCTTTAAGACAATACTGAATTTTATTGCTGAACGCGAGCTTTAGCCTATACTGACTTATATAGCAGGTGTGATATTGTATCTACCATTTGCCCTTCAGGATATCCATGTGACATTACGCTGCCTGAACACCAGTAATTAAATTTGAGGTGCTCTTGAGGAACGTCACAGGATACAGAGAAAGGGCAAAAATGAGGCTCCCCAAGGAAATGATTGAGAGGTGAAGAGTGGGAGGAAGGAACACGTCAGATCAGACTCGGCATAGTTTCCAAGCTGTACTCCAGAGAAAATGGTACCTTAAAAATCAACGATGCTAGGAAATGAAGAGAAAAGAGGAAGGCCGCAGGTTGAGGGTGAGTCAGGAGCAGGCAAGAGGTTAGTGTAGAGTCCGACCCAGAGAGGCTGTGGACGTCAAGGCTGCCACCTGAACTTGTGATTATGATGGACTAGAAGAGGCCTGAGAAAAACTCAAACTATGCATGTGACACAGAAAACCATTTTTGACAAGAAGAAAGAAATTAACCCAATTCGAACGTTTCTTATATTTCTTCTTTCTATTCATAAGGAAATTAATTGCTACAGAATCACACACAACCAGGCAGAAAGTTCAGGGATGATATTAGCTTCTTTCTGGAAAAAGAAAGAAAAAGAAAAACTGTTGGCAACTGCCAGCTAACTTACTGAATCACCTGCAATGGTCAATCTCATTTTTTGCTATGGATGAAACATTCAAGCAATGTAATTTCCAAAGCTGGAGAAAAAAGAAACCCAGCAAACAAACAAACAGCTCCAAAAAAACATAGACAATAACATATCCTGGAAAAGACTCACTAATGGATCTCTTAAAGTAATTTGTGTCATCGTTCAGCTAGTATTTTAATCATCAAGGACAGCTTCCTCCTAGTGTCCTGAATTCCATAAAACAAAACCAGTTTTAATTAGAACAGTTTCCCAGCAATCCCTTGTACCTGTAGCTGTGACTTCAACTAAAAAAAAGTCAGAATAAAAGCATACATCTAGCCCAGCAGTGGCACAAATAAAAGACGTGTTTTGTGAAAAACTTCATTTTCCTCATTTCTGTTGCTACTGTTTCTGTTCTTTTTTTCATTAGAGACTCCACCACCGCTGATCTCCCTAAGGCAAAGCTTACATGAATGTCATCCTGAGCTTGCAGCACTGATGCAATCAGCAAAGCGCTCTTCCTAAAATAGCTCCAGCAGACAGCGAGAAGCAGCAGCCACCAGAAGGAAATACAGGGGAGCCCTTCTCGCTTTCTACAACCACCTGAACTGGAGGTTGTAGCAAGGTGGGCTTCAGTCTCGTCTCCCAAGTAACATGCAACAGGACAAGAGGAAATGGCCTCCAGTTGCGCCAGGGGAGGTTTAGATTGGATATTAGGAAAAATTTCTTCACCGAAAGGGTTGTCAAGCATTGGAACAGGCTGCCCAGGAAGTGGTTGAATCACCATCCCTGGAAGTATTTAAAAGACACATAGATGTGGCACGTAGGGACATGGTTTTGTGGTGGACTTGGGAGTGTTATACAGTTGGACTCAATGATCTTAAGGCTCTTCCCCAACCTGACTGATTCTACGATTCTATGTATTAGCAACAGCCAACTGCTAGGAACCTTGCTAAGTACCAGTCTCCTTCAAGAGAACCAATGAGGAAACTTCTAAGTCTTGTTTTTCCGTTTTGAAGGATCATAGAGGCAAACTCTTTCTATAAGGGAGGGTTACCAGGCCGGCTCTGCCAGACCGAGGTCATCATTAGGCTTTCAGAGCTCCTGTAGAGCCGTCACCACTCCCACCACCTTTGCCAGAGCTTCCGCCGCTCTACCCCAATCTTTTGGTATGCTTCAGCCAACAAGGTGCCTCTGCCGCTCCACTCCCATTCCCCATAGAACAGCAGGATAGTACTTACAGTATTCACAATTCCTATATCATCAGTATGTATTTAACAAAAAAAAAAACAACAAAGACTCAAGTGCTTTCTGTGAAACCTCCTATTTCTCTGGGACTTGGAAGTGTTAACACTGTGTGAAGCTGTACACCGACTGCTACAGTTTTGGTTTGCCTTAATGCCAAAATCCGTGTTCCTAAGGTAAATGAAATTAAAGAGCTCAGTGGTGCAAATATTAATCTTCTATACTATAAATATTTTGCTACCAACCAAAATGCTGTCAGATTCCTAGAGCAGCTTAGAATACATAACCGAATCCTTAATCCCTCTCCTCATTCTTCCTGATCCCTCGCAGTTTTCACCATGCCATTCATGCTAAACTCCATCGTAACGCTTAGAGGTTCCTACAAATACATTAGGTTTCCAGAGTTATATGACTTCGGCTGTACTTGCTCTCTTAACCCCAGGGGAAACGGCGGTGGACCGTATCATACAAAACTGTGTGGGTTTTTTCTTTTTCTTTTCCCTTAGGTAAAGCACCCTCATTGACAGCACATTTGCCGGCTTGCCTAAGCTGGGCCTCACACTGACTGTAAAACCTCCAGTCTGCAAGGAATACATGTAACAGGTAAACAAGTCGAGCAAGGTCACAAAGCCCAAAATGGATTAGAAATAAAAACCTCCGGTCAGTGCCTCAGGGGGCTGTTGAAATCAGGAGTGCTTCATCTACTTATACCAACAGAAGATTTGTTGCAGAAATACTTACATTTTTATAAAAAAATATTTGTTGAGTCTCTAATCTTCATTTCAGTCACCTCATGCCAGACAAATGTGTCATTTTAAAATATAATGCAACATGTAACTCAATCTCTGCTCTATTTCTCCTCTTGCCAGCATAATGTTATTTGCCTGAAGGAAGTTATTCCCAACATAAAGCAGTGTAAAAAAGAGGAAAATCACCCCAGATTATTTAGTTAGAAATGAAAAACAGGGGATCTGGAGCTTTTAAATCTGAGATTTGCATCTAGTGTACAGAAAAATGAATGTACGGATACATTTAACCTAGACCATTATTAGAAATCTGATGTGACCCACGTTTGTATCAATGTAACTCAGCAGGTCCTCCTGCAGATGGAGGGAAGGCTGGGAAAGCTGTGAATGTGAGCCAAAGTATTATGAAATTGGTACAATTGTTTTTTTCCTCCCCTAGCATTCAAAAGTATTTTTTTTGTCTGAAAGGGATCAATTTGCTAATAAACTGAATTACGCACATCTCATTTACTGGAAGAAAACATGAGAAGACTGGTTTACGGGAAGGGAAACATAAGAAAGGCTAAATTGGATCTCGAATAGCTGTTGTAACTAAGTATTTTTTATTTGGTTTTGACATTTTTTTCACTTGTCTCTTGAAAAGTACATTACACAGGAGGAATTGCTGATGAATTTTTGACAGTATGTCTGGTTTCTGTTTTTTTTTTAAAAGGCACCTTGTAACATAGTCTGCAAACTTCATATCATAATTGCGTGATAGCTCATATATTCCAGGAATCATGTGAAAAATTAGCCTTCTTTCATGTACAATCTGAAACATTCTCTGGTTGTCAATATGTAACAGCTCAACAAAGGTGTTTTTGTCCGCAGAGTTGTTGAGAATAAAACAGTAGGAGGTCACACCAAATTGTATCAGCTCTGGAAATCCAGTCCTGAAGGGCTAAGTCAAAGTCTGACGTGGGCCCACTCCAAGCATCTTTTTTGTGGGATTTTGTAAACTACGCATAAAATCTTAGACACTCTATCAAGCCTCGGCATCATTTACAGGGCTGTAAGGCTGTAAAGGCTGTACTGGAGCTGATCAAAATGGGGGGAAATTTTTTTCAAATGTTTTTTTAAAAAAATCTATCTTTTGGGAATTTTTCAAAAAATAAAAATCCAAATGCAAAGATCACTCAGTTCTGCTCCACATGGACTGGGATGTAAACAAGAGGTACTGTCATTGGCAAGGGAACAACCAAACAATGTGTTAAGTGGGATCAGCATCCACAGACGGATGGGAACAAGGTTTGTAATAAAGCAGGTTTTGGCCTTAGGTTCAAACTCCCAACAATTTCTTCCCTGAGAGCACCTGTGTGTTTCTACTCAAGGCAGAATGGCGGACTATCCTTTATGAATGTGCTGGTAAGCTCTGGAAGGGATAAAACAACCGAGATATAGGGAATCATTTGGAGACAGCAATGAACTCAAACAAAGCCTGTAGTGATTTGCTTCATATTGTACGTTGACAGAATTTTGAGTTTAATAATTCTCATGGAATTATGGCTCACAGAGATGCTGCATAATACGTTTTGGCATGAACAGATGAAAGCGACCTACACATTGGCTCCAGGTGCATTCTGTTACCCCAACGCACCCTGGGGTAAAGGTGACATAGGGGATACATCTTTCCTAGAGCAATCATTTCAGCGCTCTTCATTTACTTTGCACTCATGATGAGGTAAAAGCCTGCATGCAAACAGCTGCCATGAGTTCTCACAAATTCACACCCTACCTTCTCCTGCAGTAATGTAATCATTTGCCCATGTCCCTGAAAGTAACACAGACATATGTCAAATTTTACTAACAGGATCATGGCAGGTGTCACTTTAATATGGAATTATGGTAGTGAGTTCTTCATCAGCATTTTTCTAACCATATTTGCAAAGTGTTAGCATTCGCAAGGCTTAAAGACAAGTATATGCACACCCCCCTTCGGGAGTATCTGCATGGCTGTGTGGTGGCAGCATGCTGTGCTTTTGCATGTGCCACTCTCGTGCCTTTTCCTATACACACACTGTTGATACACACCTTACAAAAAGAGGCTAAAGCATTTTTAAGTGCAAAGCTAAAGTGGTTTCCATCATGCAGATGTGGTACTAGTGCTCTGCAGAGGCTAGGAGCTGGCATAGAAAATATTTTGAAAAAAATTTTTTTCCTTCCTAAACATGAAAGCCTACATTGCTGGTAAGTTTCTGAAAGGCTTTTTCCTTGCAATAGTATGGCCCTTTAAAGTGGCTGGTAAAATGCTTCAGTACAGAACGCATGAAGGGCACACTTTAACATGTATTGATTACTTGTATTTTTAAATGTAAATGTGGTCTGCTCAGCATCTGATAGAATTATGCCAGTAGCAGTTAGCAAATGTCATTGACATTCAATTCTCTGTTCTGAAGCTTTACGATACCTCTGATTCTTTAGTTTTTATTGGGATAATAATCATCATGTGAACAGGAATCTACTCCAAAGCACAGTAGGTTCTGTTTCTCAGACTTGGGGATTTCAGACATAATTTCCCCAGGCGCTGAAGTCTTTAACAGAGCGTGATGGGGTTCCCTGGTAGTTGCAGCATAGCACTGACAGCCTGCGCATGTGTGTGCATGTCTCCAGCTCCATCTTCTCCTGAAAGTGGCAATTCAGATTCAGCTCAGCAGCACTCCCACCCCATCAACCAGTCCTCCTCTCCTCTGAGAACAATGTAGTGGGCCACTGTATGGCTACTGAAAATATCTTAAGTGAACAGGCTGGAAATCCCACTCTTGGCATACATGTATCCAGTGCTCCTACTCTCACCAGTTTCCTCTCCTGCCAGGAAATAGATGGTTTCATGCTGCCTGGCTTCTGGAGTCCTCTCATGCTAACTTCTGTCCTGTGACAAGCACACAGTGCCTGGTTGCTGCAGTTGCCACACAGCTGGGCAGCCGCAAGCCTTGTCCTCACTGCCTGAGCCCTTATTATGGTCCCCTGGAACAGAGATCCCCTATCCGAAGTCCAAAGCAGAAGGACTTCATGTTCACGGTTTACCTCCAACTTAATTCATGCAATTGTACCTAACTCTGCAAATACAAAAAATCCAGAGGGAAACAGCAACTACTCCTACCTAACTCTGATTTCTCCCATGTTAAGAATAAGTGGGTTGCTGGCAGAAATCTGAACCACACTAACAGTGCCACCTTGCCTCACACTAGCTGGTGCACTGTTCATTTCTAGCCTCTTGATGAGACAGGGGCACTAATACACTCAATACATTATCATCTCTTAATGTTCAACAGCTTCAATCAGAGCGTCCTAGGACTTGTCAGCAGTGACCAAGCAGTTAACAGCTCCACAGCCAACCTAGTGATGTCCGGATTCTCATGCACCGTTGATAAATCTGTAAATTTTTGCTTGGTCTGATAGGAGATTGCCCTTTTCATCCCCGCAGGTAACACACAAACAGCACTCTCTATCAGTCAATAACCCAGTGCTCTTTTGACATTCTTTAGAATCCATATAGTTAATTAAGGTATGTATGTATATCCAAAATCTATACTGATTAAGCCTGGATTACAGAGCCCTTTCCTTGCTCAGTCTGAATAACCATGCAAAATATGAATATCGAGGCAAAGAAAGCTGCTCCAGTTCTTGTGTATTTATTTGGCTTGAGATCTGCCGTCAAAGAAAAGAGTGTCATTACTTGAGCACCAGGCCTTAAGTGATAAATTCCAAGTGCATCATTTTTAGAGCCATTAAAGGTTATCAGGCCTATATGGTTGCTAAGATACCATGAATGATGAAGGAAAATATAAGATAATGGTAGGCAGACACTGTGATGTTTATCAGAGTATGTTCCCTGCATCTTTCTTAATAGCATCACGATTAGGATCATTTTCAAGAGTTCCCAAATATTTTCCAGCTAGGTGCAAGAATGCAACTGCATTAAGTTGGCAAACATTGTTTATAATTTATATTTTGCCAAGAATAAATGAATGTGTGGAAGTCAAGATTTGTAATTGCTACAGCAGAATTTATTAATAAGTAAGAGCGTGTGTCTGTGCACAGGTTTCTTTCCTGGCTATTAAATAGTATCTTCAGACTTGGAATGAAATCATCCTTCATTGATTTCAAGTATATTCTGTGATAACACAGACTGCGCTTTCAAAGAGTTTTTAAATTAAATTTGTAGCTGAGGTAATTGCTGTTGCAAAATTATGCAACTGAAGTAAAGCTTTATGCTGCATCTTTCTTGATATTATAATTTAACTGCCTCTTTTCTAAATCCTAAAAGCGTGAGATGCCAGATTAGGGCAAAGCATTAGGTTATTACTGAATTATTTCATGTTTTATCTGGAAGTAGCTTGTGAGAAGCAAAGGGATGAATCTGTAGGGCAGTGTGCAGTGCTCACGCCATATCCCACAAAGTCCTCTCTGGGTTTACCCTTCCACCACTCTAAAATGGTGAAATCCAAGATAGGAAAAGGAGTGCAAATCAGCCACTCTCCCTGACTTGCTGTCCCCACAAATAAGATCACTTATAAGGATGAAATTCCTGCACCAATGGACAGAAACAGTCAAACAATAATTAGAAAACTTAATAGGTGATTCTTACCTGCCACACAGGAAACCCACAAACTTGTGAACAACATCTCCCGTGACCTGCAACATTGAGCCACACATGGCAACCCTGAAGAAAGTGTTGGAGTTGGCCTCACTGGATCACAAGGTACTGAAGTGAAGTTTTCTGGCTAGAAAGCAGTATTTCTCAAAAAAGAAATTGTTCTCAACTGAATTGATTTTACGCCACAGCCATTAAAACACTGTTTTGAATTATACAGGGTCTCCTGTGTAAAAAAAAAAAAAAAGTAGGATGTGAAAATTTTAGATATTCCCACTTTAAAAAGGAGGAAACTAGGCTGACTTCTTGTCAAAGCACTTTGGTTGGTGTGATATGCATCAACTAAAAGACATAGCTCATGTGTAGATATGATAATCTCATCTATGTTCAGCAGAAGTCTTAGTTTGGAAAGGAGCAGTAGAAGTTATGCTATTGTAACGTTATACTATTACAACATTATATCTACGTGGTATTCAAAGAAAGGCATACAACAGAAGCAAGACAAAAGCTAGATAGGTGGATATCCCTTATCCAAGCTTTCAAATAAAGCATCTTCTCATTCTGCACTAGAGAGGCATTATATTATGATTTGTCAACTACCTTTCCCTGGACAAAACAAAAAACAGCTAAGGTGAGAAGAGGCTGGAGACACAGCAGGACACACCGAGCAGCCCAGGGGATCAGACTGACATCACGTTACAACAATTAACCTGCATCTTCCATGAGATTCAAACTGGATCTCCCACAAAACAAGACTAGTGACACCTTCCTGGATCTATCCCCTCTGCGTTAGTATGTATTTGTTGTATGAGCTTGCAGTTCTGACTTGAAGCAAGGTTTTCCTGTCCTTGACAAGAACCACAAACAACTGGCTTGTAATCTAACTCTTTCAAGAACACTGGACATTTAGACATTCATTTAAAAATCAGAACATCAGTAGAAGAGCCTAAGACAGACCCACTCACAACAAAGAAAATGGGCAGTAATATTTCTAATTTTCCTGGCACCTGCAAAGATGAATACACATTGACATCTGAGTACTGTAACTTTTTAAAAGTAAATGAGCCTTGAAGATTATCTGTCAGCTAAAATGTACCCAAGGGCTTGCTTCACAATGTTTCTTTTTTAAAGAATGTTTGTTTTAACATTGTTATTGCAACCAGCCAAAGAAAAATGTAGAGCCATCATAAAAAATATGAGTAGATACCCAGTTGTTAGAGCTGGTTTAGGAACAATCATAGGAGTGATGGACTGTGCGACCCAGGAGAGGTTCCTTCCAACCCTAATGATTCTCAGAATTGATTTTCTTTTGCAACTCACTTTCAGTTAGTGCTTTAGAAAAAAATAAAAAGGGTTAGATCAATGCTAGCTTCAATGACACAGCCATTCCAGCTCCTGCAGCATTTTCTCAACCTGGCAATCTCTTTATTTTCTTACTTGGATGAAGACCATTCTCTACTTCTCTGTTCCTGGATGTATATAAAAATAAGGGGTTGGGCTCCTAGTTTGCTGACTCGAGGGTTGAACACAACATTCATACAAATTAGTAGATAAAACTCTGAGTAAACATCTCAGAGAGTGAGTGTATAGTTATTCCGCCCACAGTTCAGGAGAAGTGATCTTTGCATTCATTATCACACTTGCTAAATACGAGCTCTTCTAGTCAGAAGCTAGGACAGAATTGCACATGTAAGAAATGTGCCTGTCTCCAGAAAGATGCATTTTGTAAATTTAATATTGCAGGATATCAACCCAGTTCCATGTAAACTGGTATTTCCACTGCCGAAATCTGGCAGACTCTTAAGGACAGATTTCCAGCACTCCCTCACTTTCACTCAGCAGTCTAAAAGGAGGACAGCATTATACCCTTGCTTCCTTCCCTTTTCAGTTCACTGACATAATAGTCTGGGCATAAACAAGAAGAGCAAACTAACCCCAAACTATGCCCCCTATGCCTTTCTAATGAACTGGTACTTCTACCTTGTTTTCTATAGCTTCCCTCTTTCCTTTTGGTATCCCACGATACAGCTGACAAAAGGGAGTCAGGAATCATCGGGCTGCATCTCTGCTATAACATTGTTTCGTGCTGTAAATCAAAGCCATGGCCTGAGCCTGCTATTGCTGAAATGTTCATAATTCACTGAAATGTTTATAATTCTTATTCACCACTCTCTGAAATACTGTCTGCTGTGTACTGTCCAAATCCCTGCAGCGGAAGACTCACTGACCTGACTGCTACCCTGTGAGTGTTTGCATCCATGTTGTGGTGAGCGCCTGCCACGAACCGCACTCTGTCATCTGCCTCATATGAACAACTTACCACCCCAGCGCCTACTGTGTAAGAGTTCTACTCTGGAAGCTCTCCTAACTTGCTGCTTCACTCACCTTCTGAAACCACCTATTGCTACATCTGTGGCAACTGCTTTTTTTTTTCCCACTCCACACTATTTAAGTATTGCTGTCTATATGGACTGCTGTACTATGGCTGGACAACAGTTAAATGTAACTGGTGCCTGTAGATCAGAAAAAAAAAAAAAAAGAATTGGATGGACACTGGGAATATGTCAGTGTCCTGAGTTAAGGAGATTTGTGATGAGATGCAGAGACTAACACTAACTCATCAGGATGGGCATCTGGGACTACCACAGAGAACACACAACAGTTTATGGGCATCCCAAGATCTCCCTTGCGAGGCAGCTGCCCATAAATTAATTGCAAAGCAAGAGGCGCAGATATTTCTCAAGGAGCCAAGCTGGTTGGAGGTATAAAGAAGTCAGCTTAAAAACAATAATTAAAAAATCAGAATATCAATGGTTTTAGTGTGCCACATAGTGGCCTTCTCCAAATTACCTCTCAGAGTCACTGAGAGCACAGAACAGCCTCATTTTTGTCTCTTTTTTGAAAAGAAGGAATTGCAAGATGGAAAAGGAAAAATAGTAAGGTGTAACACCAAAATGCTCGACAAGACTGAACACCCAATATTAAAATGAATAATTTGCAAGATTTGTGACTTTCTACCTTGCTGCCTATTTCTCCCGAGGTTTGAGGGCTTCAGGCATACAGGATGGCTGGAAGCAGTGGGAGTTGAAGGGCGTAGAGGGATGTGAGCTACCCCAAGCATTCTCATGGCCTGCCATGACTGTCTTTGTAGCATGGTCTCACCTGGAGAGCAGGCAGTTCGCTGCTAGAGCTGCATGCTATGAAGCAAAGCGGCACAGTAAAGGTACAGACAGTCAGGACCTCTCGTTGAAGAAGGAACCATTACAAAATGACAGCACAGATGCACCCACTTTGATATATTCATCTCCGGGACCCGGTCCTGCTGCTTCATTTGCCCTACATACTTTGTACCTCGTTGCAGGCAAGACTTAAATTTGACAATCCGAGCAGCTGGAGGCAGACCTCTCCCTGGTGAGCCCTGTGGAAATCTCCCTCAGGCAGAGTTAGTAGCAGTCAGTCTCCTCTAGTATTTGTCATGTATCTTATTTTTGCATTTCTCACTTTAACAGTTCTCAATAGGAATGAGAATGCAAAAGCAAGCTGTACAGACAAAAACTGGCACGCCTGTACAGCAGCAAGGCTGGCTATGCTTTTCTAACTGCTTTATATAGCTGTTCATATTAAATGTTAGCACTAACTTTTGCTTTGGCTTTTCACATGTTAAGAAAATCTTTTAAGGTCCAAACAGAAACCCTTAGCTATGATCTAACCTTCAGCAGGCGATGGCAGTGCTGGATGGTAGTGCTGACACCCTTTCGGTGTTGCTTGAACAGCCTGTGAGCAGTTGCAGCCCAGGACCTCTGTCTCCTTTGTATTATTGCTCTTTTGTGTTGTCCTCATTTTAAGTGCTGATGCTGAGAATTAGCACAAGAAAGTTTTCCTGTACTTGCCTGGTCTAACTCCGCTACCCCCATAGGGTGGCTCATGAACTCCCGCGGGCAGCGTATACTATCTTGTATTTGTCTGACACAATTTCATTCACCTTGTGCCAATATAATCCAATCAGTTTATATTGCAGAACTAAGACTTGCGGTATTTTGCTTTTGGCATACCATCTTTCCATTCTGCCTTCCTGATTTGTCATCACCAAACATTTTAACTGGTCCAAAGTTACTTGCTCATTGCAGGACGTTTACATAATTCATGGCTTTAAGCACTGTCCTAAATCCAAGAAAAGTCCTTGCATTGAGTAATTTTTTCCACTGTGCTGCCTTTATTATCACACACATCTCCTGTATCTTTTTGGCTTTTGTTTTGTTTTGTTTTGTTTTTCTTCTGCTTTTCTCTATTAATCCCTACAAAGTTTCTCTCTCTCCCCCTCTTCTTCTCCCACTCTCCCATAACTCCTGCCACTTCTTGGATTTCCACCAACTCATCATGTGGTTATCTATGTAATGCAATCTAAAGAGGTAGCTTACTCTGTTCTTGATTTATTTTATCCCGGTCATACTGTTTCTATCGCATTTGCTGTTTTCCAGACAGGCAAATCCTAGACGAGACATGCATGGAAGCGGCACATATCCAAGAACTATTGCTACTTCACATAGCACCGTATTTGACATGGTGGCCTTGCATGGGAATTGAGGATTCATCCCAGCTGGTTCTAGAGACTCTTGTTTTGGGTCTCCCTAGTTTACATAAACGCATTGCCTCACTGACTTTGAAGTCATGTATGTTGATGTGTGAACAGCAGATGACAGCCTGTACATTGTATTTTTTTTTTGTAAATTCATTAAGAAATTCATTTAATACTTCAAGAATTCCACTATCCCCTTTGATCCCACTTTTTGTTTCACTGTTGTAGTCTAACCTTCTCCTTGACTGATCCCTTGCTTTTTATTCTTCTGATGAAAGCATATTTATTCCAATACTGGATCTCAAGCACTTTAGCTAACAGTATCTACAACATCCTTTCAAATATCAGTTACCTGCTCCAGCAGATTTTCTTCTATCTCTTCAGGTAGCATGAGAGTTTCATTTTCCCTTGAAGAAATGCAAGATGTTTCGGACAGATTTCTGGGTTAAATCTGAAGGTGTAGGCATATTGCTCCTGAGCAGCTGGCACCATGAAAATACTTGAGAAACATTGCAGAGAAGGTCCCCTCTTTAGCTGCAATCAGGTACAGAGTGAATGTCCAATAATAGTTTTGCTACTAAGGATAAGCTGTGATTAAAACTGCTTAACTATTTTGACAAGAATAGAAAGTTTGCCAAAAGAGTTAAAGATTTCATTTCAACATTTTCAAAATGAAACCTTCTGGCACTTGCTTTAAAAATGGTATTTCTCCCTTGAAAAAAAAAACTATTTACACTTGACATAGAATTAAAGGAGAAAAATAAGAAAAGGGTTACAGCACATAAAAAAAAGGGAAATATTCCTTTTTTGACTAGCTGTGGTCCTTCACAAGAGGAGAAGAAGCAAATATTCTGGAAGAAAGCAAGAAAAAGAAGTATTTCTTCTGTTTTTCTGTTGCCAAGAATCTTTCATCCAAGAATACTACATGATTTTTAGAAGAACTGTGTATTTCTCATAGTGCCCTGAAAAGCAACTTTTATTGTGGGCAAAAGACCTAACATGCAAAGTAGATCTGGTCAAAACTTAGAACTTCAATTGGCCTGAAATATTGGAGAATTTGTTTAGCTCATATTCAGGGCAAATTGGTCTTTCTCCTCCTACAAGGACCATTTAATAGAAATTGTATTGCTTCAGAGAACACTATGTTTCCAAAATTCCTCCTGATACCAGAGGCTGCTGACTGAAATTCATGTTGTTTTATTGGTCTCACAGTTCCTACAAACCGCCCTTCCCATGTACTGGACACAGAAACGTGAAGAGAGTCTCAGCTTTTTCAGTTGAGCTGTTCTGGCTTTCAGATCCCCAGTTTTCAGAAGTTATGAAATATCTTGCTTCAAGAGAACTCAGGGCATCTAGATTTCCTGCAATGTGCTCATTTTGAAAAACAGACATTTGCAGTCATTGAACCATAAAATACCAACTATGCACAACGCACAATCGAAGGATTTTGCAGCAGACCGCAGCAAGCCAGACATCTCTTTTGACTTCTTCCTTTTGAATCATCCTACTTTTTTCCCATGGATTCCCATGTCCCTCACCCCTGTCCAAATAAACCTTGCTTCCTTCAAATACCCTGTTAAAAGAAAATCTCAGTAATAGTACACTATCTGGAGATCATAATGAAAGCAAAAAAAAATTACTAAAAAAAATTACACCCATCTAATTTTATATTTTCAAAATGCTATAAAAATATCAGGTCATGTCCCCAGGAAGTAAAGTCAGCAAAGCGTCATGGAAATCAGTGTAGCTAGTCCACTGTACACAGTCCCCAAAATACTTAATCCATACAAAACTCCACTGAAAGAGAAAGGAGAGTTTCTTGTGACTTGCCCAAATCTATTCAGTATGGTTGCCTAATAAATGATGGTCCCTGGGCCATCCAAATATGAACAGCAAATCAGAACTCTGAAATTCACTGTTCTAGTTTTGGGTTCAAAACTCAGCCTCTAGAGCAGCTTACCTCCCAAAGGGGAAAATTTTGCCCTTTTAAGATTGTTCACTGTTCTTGACATGAGTTGATTGATGTACTGTTTGCATCTCACACTCAAAATCAATGTTACGAGACAGAAGAGCTATATTCTTGATGTTTCACATGCACCAGCTCTCAAATTCTAGAGGAGGAGGAGCTGCAATTTGACCCTTTCACTTTCAGTATCTGACTGATGGCCGTTTTACAAAATTATGTTTCCATTTTCCTGGTTTACAAGATCACTAACCCATAACAAATTGTTTTCAAATTATGAGCTACTGAATGCACAGACTAGCCTCCTCATCACATTCATGAAATGTTTTATCCATGGAGGTTTTCATGTTCTGTTTCATTGAGTCTTTTTTTTTTATTGCTGTCTTTAAATATTTAAAAAAAATTCTAAATAGGTCTTTCCTTACACGACAGGAGATAACAGTATAACCCAGTCATTTTCAGTCCACAGCTGGAATATCACACACACTGTCAGTGTAATTGTGTTCATTACTCAGATCCAATTTCACTAGCAAAAACTTAGTGAGAAAGTCAATGATATTAAATACTTTGCACTCATTTCTCCGGATCATAACACACAAGTGTATAAACTGATAATGTGCATTTTAGTTACTTTTTTAGTACACCAGAAAGTTCCAGTGGAACTGCACAAAACTTAGTTTCAAACTTAGTTTCAAATATGCATCTTTACTAATGATATGCAAACCAGCAGTGCCTCGCTGCCTCCACACACTGGGACTCTTCTTAGAGAGAAGGTCTACAAGGTTCACTGATTGCCCAAAAGGAAGTTACAAATTTGCGTACTGCACCTGGGAGCAAGGATGCAAAGCTCGCTCCCACACCCAGGGAAGTTTTATGGCACATTTCCCATTGGCTTCAGTGACATTGGATTGGACACACATTAATAGCTACATTGTCCATGTTCCAAAAAGCCTTTTCAAACGAGTACGGCATAACAAATTTTGTAGACTCACGGAAGAGTTTCTGTTCTCATCCAAAGCCTTCAGGAGTCAAGCATTCCTGAGACAGGCTTAAAAAAGAAACGGAAGTGCACAGGTCGGAGCAGAGCTGAGGTTGAAGCACTGATAATACCCATTTTGGAAAATATTTTGATTTCAAGGTTTTCATGTCATCAGAGTCTAAGAAGTAACATGACAAGTGGTAACCTGGGGAGAAAATATAGTCTCTAGATTTTCATTAAACTGAAAACAGAAGTACAACTCTATCTTTGAACTAATAAATCAATCAATCATCTAAAAGCACAATACTGTTTTTTCCAACTGCAATTAACATCAAATAGGGAAGATCCAGTAAAATGGCTTAAATAATAAGACACCGTTCTCCTTACTACACCGTTCTCTCCATAACACACACACACACACACACAAACACACACATATACAAGCAGCAAAGGAAAGAGCCCTAATAGTAGTCCTTCTATTGGCTTTTACACAGTATCATTACTCATTGATTGCCATCATGCATGTTTAATTTTGAGGACAACGATCTGACCAAAGCATTTTAGCATCTATAATTGTGCAGGCTTTTAACAATGCACTCAGGCAGTCCGTCATCTAGTCTGAAAAACTGTCAAATAACTAAGAGCCACCTTTAGAAAACACCAGCATTCCCGTTGACAGAAACACTCAGCGCCCGTTGAAGTTCTTTCACAACGAGTCCCTCCAGCTCAGTTACACACCCTCCAAAATATCTGCTTGCTGTAACAGTGAGAAATGTGGCTTTCATTCCCACTACTTCTTTCTGCTTGTCATTTTCATTGGTTGAAATTCAGATTAATATAGCTAATACTGACTCTAACCGTAAGGTCTTTCTTGGTTGGTTTGTTTAAAAAGACTCTTAATTGGTTCAGTCAATTGTGAATTATGGGCTCAACACAAAACCTCTTGGGTTTAAGTGGACAGACTTTCCTTGCATTACATAGATTAAGTCTTCTACTAGCAAGGGAATAAAACCAAGCCTTTTCATATCAACTTCCATTTAAATTTCTACCCAGGTGCATATCACAGTAGCCTTACCCAGAAACTCAGCGAGTTTTACAATCTTTGCTAAGGAACAGTAAAAACTGGCTTCACTTTGATTTTCTCCTTTTTTTCCTTCAGGCATTTCAGGAGAGCTCTGGAAGGAGATTAAGTGAAGGAACAAAACAAATGGTCCATATGCTTGTCACCTGTCACATAACTGGTGCATTAGCATTGCAAAACTTGTGAGGTCTCACGCTCACTTCTACTGCATTTCTCTGCTTAAATGTAATGTAGAAACTTTATATCCAGCACCTGATGAAAATCTCTATTTCTGGGAAGGTTGTAAGCATGGCAGAGAAGAATCAATTTGATTTTACTGAAAACTCAGGAAAACAAACAAACAAACAAATGAAATAGGAAACCCCAAGCAGTTTGTGTCCCTGCAGACGCCTTTGCATGTGGAGCCATGACTACAAGCAAGTTAGTAACGCCCTACACTTCAGAGGAGTGCTTGGTCTAACCAACATAACAAGAGCCCCATCTCATCTCTGTCTATCTTCCTTGTAAAACATCAGCTCTGGACATTCCAAATGGTTATTTCCAAAACAGAAAGAAGTCATGTGGAAAGATAAGGGAACATGGGAGAATCCTTGGCCTAGGCCTGTATGGAGTAGAAGCAGCAATGAAATGTCGAAGTCCAGAAAACAGAGACCTGTGGTATGGAAATGGGGGAAGGAAAGCAAAAGGAGGCTGCGCTCCTCTGCTCCTATGGCAGAAGTCATGATGGGAAATTTCAAAAACTTGCCAGAATAAGAAGGGAGGGTAAGGTTGCAAGGCCCATGTGTGGTGCTTGCAGCCCGTTCAGCCAACAGAGTCAAAAGGGAGGTGATCTGCTAGTTTAATTTTTTTTTTAGACTGAAGTACTCCAGGGCAAGGATTCTTCTTTATACTTTGCTCAGCACAATGAAGATAAATGCCTTTGTGTCTCGGTGTGATGTAAAGAACAGGGGCAGTACGTAAAGAACAGCACCTAGGGCAAACAAGGTGGCTGAATACATTAGAAAAAAAAAAATCCTACTGTCAATATATTATTTCCTTCTCGGTGCTTAACATTTACTGTCCAGGATATTTAAGGCTCGAGTTTTGCATTGACTTCTTTAGGACTGATGACAGGCTTGAAGCTACACATGCGTTCAGATGCTTTGGCACAGCAGAGACAATAAGCCCGGCGCAGCAGAGGATTAAATCTCAACTATAGTCACTGTTAGGATATCGAACTACAGCCTTCGCATTGCTTTATTGCTAATTTTTGCACATATGTCTGTGATCAGTTACAGGGCTCTGACATATGGTGAATGCACCTGCTAAGTTAGCCAGGGCTATTGCCTCAAAAAACAACGGACACTTATGGCAGGATCTGCCAGGGTATAAATAAGGGAATATAATGTCCCTCACACTGTAGTGCTCTGCATTCCCCAAACAAACACAGCACCATGGCACTGTAATAATCTCAGATAAACAGTCTAAAATGTTTTGTAAGCATGCTACAGAATAGATTCATCCCTCTCCCACAGTTAAGCAAATTTATTATTAACCATCCAAAATTTAAACCGATCAAGTATGTTATCAGGTTTTTGGTGCTCATTTGCACGATTTGGGGTGGAATACTAACATACCGCTTATCCACCCACACTCACATTTTCATCTATACACTTATATATATTGCGCAAGAAACTGGCAACCACATCTGCGAGAGGGAACCATAAAGTTCAACTATTCTTTATCACAGAGCTCGGCAATAGCATTCATACTGTTCCTTCAGCAACAAAATCCCTAACCCATACTCTCTGCATTTCCCATTTACGTTCACCCACTACTCAATTAACGTCCCATTAAGCTGCTCACCTGCAGAGCCTTTTATTCCCAGGCCTCTGAAGCACAGCTTTAATCCCTCTGCTACACACACCTTATGCAGAACTTACATTGCTGTAGTTCTTGATGCTTTTTCAAGTCCAAGCACATTGCCTCTCCAGCACATTTTCCAGAATCTTCAAAGAAGTTATTCTTTACAAGATCCTTTGGGCCCTTCCCATACACCAGATTCTCTAGATCACAACTGTAGTCAGGCTTTTAAAACAACTCTTTAGATACATCAGACAGAGCTATTCACCATGTTTATTCTTTTGTGCTTCAACAGACTTGTTTTGGCATCGGCCTCTTCTGCCGATCATCAGATTGGAAACAGTGTGACAGCAGCACTGCAACTGCCCATACGGTGACTTTCTCTGCAACAGAGCTTCTTAGGACAAAGAATCTCAAGTTCAAACCTCAGAGACTTTGTGGCATTTAATATCCCATCTCTAAATCTGCTTCCCCAAAAGTAGGTTCTGGATTGCATCCGCAACTATAAAACAGAGATTTTTTTAGGAATTCATGTTCTTCCTTTTATTTTTCAATGAGCAGAAAAATCGCAAATAGGCTATTTCTGTCATAAACATCAAGAAGACAGCTTCTAAGGTTTGAACGCAATTAAATCCAAACCTCAAAATCTCATCTTCAGTTTGGACCTGAATACCATTTATTTTGTGTTCTGGGTATCCATATGATTTTACATTTTTACATGTAATACCATATCCTCAGTCACAAGAAAAAGAATTGAATATTTTCATTTTATCCAGTTCTGTTTATTTTTGTAAGGGTACTGAATATGTGGCTAACACCACTGAAGTAATTAGCACAGTATTCTTTTTTTCTTTAGTGTTATTTCCATAACCCTCTGTACACTCTGGGGGTCTTTTTACAAGACATTTTTTTTTACTTCTCAATTAAATTACTCTCTGTGCTTACACCTGAGTACACAGAACATATAATTCTAGTGACATATTTCAAACTCACGCTTTTGAAGCTCCCCTGTCCTAGTGCTGCTCTCAATTTTTGTCTATGGAAGATTGGAAGAGTCTCCAGAGCATATTACCATCAACATCTGCCAGGGACACTGTGCAGTATTAGTCAAGGCATCTTTAATAATGCAAGAAAGGTCAGCAGGCCACAGAATATCAAGTTGAATATCGAAGAATCTTTTTCTCTGTGTAGATTTCATAGATATTGTTTGGGTTTTTTTTTCTGATCCATTTTATGTCAACAATAGTTTGTTTTATTTTCAGAGTATGGCAGAAAGAATGAGAGTAAACGTGTGTATATACATCACTGCTTATATGTCAGTGTGTAAAAAATAGCGTATGTACCACACTCTTTACCTGAAACGTAGCTGGTTCCAAATAATTCAACTAGAAATTGCATTGTAACTCCAGGTGGGAAAGGTGGAAGCCAGGGCTAACAGCCACACAAGCCTCCCCCTCTCCAGGCCATTGAACACAAGGAGCTAAATTCCGTAATTTGCTCTTTTCATGCCACCAGAGTTAATGCTCCTTTACAACTAACAGGTTTTTCCTGGAACAACTCAGGATGTGATCACATAACAGGGCCTTGACCTTTTGGCTACATAATGCTTTTGTGATCAATAGCACAGAAATTAATGTGTTTATCATATCAGAGCATTTTAAAAATTTCATACGTACAGTCTCTAATTACCTCAAATGCCCACGATACTGCATTTTGAAGTGCTGGTCCAGTGCTTTCAGAATTCTGCACAGGAATAAGTTGAATTAGGCAGTCTGAAAAATCAAACCCAGCTAATTTCTTCTGTTCTCCCCAGGTCATTAATCTTCATGGGACAAATTACCACCGGCAGCTCAGCAGTGTGGCACTGATGGACTGGGGAGACAGCAAAGCCACTCTGCCATAACTGAGAGGCGTATTGGTCTCGTATCCTCTGCACCTTCTTCCCTGAAATTTCCCCTCATTTCCTTTGGCTTTTTGTTGTAAATTATCAGAATTTATGATTTTTCATTGGCCTTTTCTTAGAATTATCTATTCATCCTCACATCCTCTGCTGATAACTACATGTCCACTTTGTTTGTAATTTGACGAAGCAATTTGGCAAGTTTTAGACTGTATTTATTTGCATTCTTCTATTCTATACCATTCCGTACTATATTAGAATAGCAGAACTATTCTAATAACATTTACAACCTTAGAAATTACATAGGATCCTGGTATGGTGTTAATGGAAAAATATTAGTATTAAACTAAAAGGCCGTCAGCTGAATTCAAGGGAGGGTGTCATGATGAAAATGTGAGCTCTCATCACAAATATAACAGCAATGCAGAAAGATGAGTTCCAACTTGATTAAAAAAAAAAAAACAACTTAAAATCTAATTAGAAACACAATACTAAAAAGGCTACTTCATTTTCCTAGGTAAAAATTATGCTCTTTTCAGTGTGGTATGCTGTATGTGCAAATTACCTTCAGGTCACATTTGCTTTTCTCTGAAAGCTTACGGGGAAAAATACACAAGCCTTTTTCTTTAACCTATAGCAGTACAGCCAAAGGCACTGATGAGGTCACAACAGTACATAATAAATGATCAGTACGGAAAATGGTGCCATATGTTGCTTTTCCCTGGCTGTACTTAGTTCTCTGGAAAATGATCAACAATAGTTGCAGCTAAATCGCATCATATTTTTCTGTTATCAAATGAGGTTAAAAAGTCATGTAAATAAATATACATGAACTAAACAGAAACAGCTGGAAAGTTCCCAGAAGGGACCTCTAACAACCTCCAAGTTGGACGGACCATGATAGATCAAGGGATCATTATTAAGATTAAAGGCTTATACCAAACCTGCCGTGAAATTCAGTCTGCTGAATTTTAAATGTTGATGGCACAAAATGGAAAGTACTAAATGGTGGTATTAATTCTTAAAAAGAAAGGTGACGAGAGAGAGGCTACATTTTCTACATTCCCAGCATGAACGGTGCTATTTGCTGAGATAAAGAACTCTGTAGGTACCTCCTATGAAAATCAAACATTTCAAGCAAACTCTTTCTTATACTGATTTTCTGGGGAAAAAAAAAAATATCAGCATCGTTAGTGCTTTTGATTTTTTTCAAAGGCTTTAGACAAACATCATTTGAGAGAAACACACTACAGCCATGATTGGAGCTAAATCTAAACTCCTAAAAGCGGGCGCTTTTTTACCTTGGTAGCTTGACCTATGCTATTCCAATTGCATTTGATGGGATTATGCTGCTGTGCCTAACAAATAACTAAGATGACAGCTGTCTGAGTCTGCAAGTGTTACTCAGTGTCTCACCATCCTCATGGGACACCTGCTCCCTGAACTGCATTTCTAAACTAAGTTAGAGAAATGTTCTACAAGTCCCCTGCAAAAGAATGGCTCTGCATCTCTCCCGCGGGATATGTTAACCATATGTTTACACTGCAGCCAATTCCCCCACACAGGTTCCCACCCTCTGTACGACACTCAGTGCTTCGAATCTAAGATCTCTTACCAGCCAAAAAGTCCAAATGTTTAAGATCTCAAAAATCTCTCTTGAATGTTCTGCATTTCCCTTCTTTTGAAAGTCAATCTCTTATCCCCAAAGAAGAGAGCATGACAATAATTAGTTATACTTGTTGAGAGATTTACACGGGAAGAGTTCCCTCCACAGACAGGCTGTGTGGAATTTATGTATATTTGGAAAAATATTTAGACTGCTGTCATGGCTTTGCCATCTGTATTCATTGGCACTCATACTCCTCAGGCAAAGACCTACGCTGACAATGTAAATTAGGTCACAGTGACATCAGTCCTCTGGGAATGCTGCAAAATCTTCAAAACTGCTGAAGAATAAGTGCATCCTGTAACCTGGAAGGAATACCCCATCACGTGGGACTGTGTTTTCAAATGATGACTGTATCCTGATCACTTGAGCCAGCACGGAGACACATGGCATGATCCTGTATCTACTAGCACTTGGGTTGGCTTAGTCAGACCTTTGTCCACTGGAAAACTGAAGGATTTGGCTTTAAGCATTAAAAAATATTTCACGTGGCAAAACTCAACTGTTGCAACACTGCAAACAATTTTGTCTCCAAGAAGATGATTAGAAAATGTGACAAGACCTCTTCTGTGACAAGACACTTGCATTCTGCTTCAGCCAGTTCCCACATGGAGGCCATTGACAATATTTTGGAAGCCCATCAAACATTTCTAAAAGCATGAGCCAAAGAGGTTACAGTCTCATCTGGCATATGGCGTCACATTTAAATTGGCTTTAAAGCTGACGTATCAGCAGGTCCCTCTGAATCGCCTGACACCTGTGTGCCAAAAACCTGGGAGCTTTAAGAAAATCTGTCAAGGGCCTGAAACAGGTACAAACTGAGGGAGGGATCTATTTATAAATCAGGTCATGAGGGTTCAAGCTTTTAGCAAAGGCAGAAGTTTAGCAAAAGATATTACGGGAAAGCGGACCTTCAGTCAGCTATGAAGAACAAGATATTCTTTAGTTGTGCAGCTTTTAAAAATGTATCTGTTTCTGCTCATGTTCTGCAAACTCCAGAGCTTTTCTACCTTACTTTAATCTCACGACATTTATAAGCACGGCACATGCTTAGGATACTTGGGAGAAGCCTATTCACCAGCTGGGTTTCTCCACAGACGTCCCCCAGTTCTACCTATCTGTGATACATTCTTGGAAGCTAAACTGTTATAAAGGGACAGCAAAGCACCTTTGTGAGCTGATTTGTGAAAATTGTTTCAGTGAGTAAACAAATGTGTTTCCTTCCTCTTGATAGACAGCCTCATTAAGTTTTCATGAAAGATCTGCACTATTAAAACCCCTGTTGTCTCCTGAGGAATCCTGAGGTATAGGCATCTCAGGTGATGCTACAGTGACATTCAATGAAACTTACAATATAGATGCTATTTTTAAAAAGAACACTTAGCAATGGAGCAGGTGACCTGTTTCTGCAGGATGAAGCCCACTCTTACCAACAGGAGAGATAAAAACAACCCTTTACTTATGGGTAGAAAGGAGCCTTAGTTACATTAGGAGCCCACCCTGCCTTTCCGGCATGCCTTGCTTACAAAGATATTTTCAGAAAACAAGAATAAAACGCAGTAAAGGTGCTTCAATGAGTGTCTTAGGGTTGGCAGTTTCTATTATAATCATCAAAGCGTAGCACGTGGGAATAAAAATGTAAGAAACCTCATGTAAAAAAATATTCATTACGGGTTGTTTGGACTGCACTTTTCACCCAGACTCCTTCCTATAAAACATCAATCTGCTATTATCCTTCTGCCAAATAAGTAGGCAAGGTAGTTAAAAGTGACCTGCCAAGGAAACTTTTACCTCCTGAGCACATCATCACAAGATTTTCCCTGATGAGTGTAAATTACTCTAGGACTGGTGGGTCTCTGTGGCAGCACAAAGAGCAATACACTCTATCCTGCATACAAGAGTGATTTCACTTTACATGATAACGAGCCTTTTGTATTTTGGAAGCATCTAACAAAGTAGCTCTGTAGGAGGCCCACTGTGTTAGTCTTTTTTAATGGATGCAGATCTATAGATTAAGTCAAACAAAATGGCAGCATTTCTGCCTTAGCCTGAAGCTCTCTCTTTGCACTCCTGAGCTTTATGGGAAGCACTGGAGTTAAAAGTTGCCACTATATCAAGAAACGTGATTTAGAAAAAAAGGAACTTAATTCTAAAAGTCAGTGCTCAGGTGGAAAACAGGCAGAGGGCCTAGAAATGGGTTTGCTGTTAAGTTACATGGAACAAAATTTTGAAACTTCTGGAAGCCACTTAAGAGATGTGGCATTGTAAGCAATACTGAGCTAGAAGTCATTGCAGATGTGGTGGCATCAGGTACCTGGGTGCACCTCTCCTTGGCAGGCTGTGCTCCCTTAGCAGTTCCCTTGAGTCTGAAGCAGATGATGGCTAGTGACTTCCTCCCTCACCTGCAGAAAAATGCCCCATTTTATTCAACCAACTTCAAGAGACACAAACCTATCACGCTTATGGCTCGCCTCTTCGCTGAAAAGAAACATCTAGCAAAACTCAGAACTGGATGTAACTCACCAACCCTACTTAAAATTAGTTGGTGTGGGTAAGGAACTGCAAAATACTAAGGAAACATTGGGGATCCCGATTCATATAAGCAAGTTTTTGTTACCATCCCTGTTATGGAAGCAGCTTTAGTGACAGCTTGTAGTAATTTCATAAAACTTCAATTTTATTTAAGGATGTGAAGAAGATCCCCACGACAACAGAGTCCTATTGCAGAGTGCAGGGAAAGGAGGAGGCCTGAGGAAAAAGGAAAATACTTCTATAAACGAAGAATTGGGACTGTAAAGCACAGGAGCTTGGCACAGTAAAATCAGAAAATATTTCTGCTTTCAAAATGGGAAGTTATTACAGTCTGCAATCAGAAAGAAGATGAAAGCTGCACCAATAAAGCGCCAAACTCACACTTGAGAAACTGTAGAACTAAGTGCCTATTAAAAAGCCAGAAATCAGACAAAGAAACATGCAAGGGACAAGGTTAAATATCATCAAAGAGAAGGATTGAAAGAAGGTCAATAACTGCTCGGACAGGAAAGGAAGATGAATAGAAAATTGTTCTGGACCACCTCAAAGTCCTGCTTGGCAGAAAGGTATCGATGCGATTTGAAGTGACCAAGAAAAATGTGAAAGATGCATCCTCCTTTCTCTCACAAAATGAACCAAAAAAAAAAAAAAAATCAGAAAAGAAAGAGAAGCCAAAGTCAGGGAAACCTCCTTGCAAGTTCCCTGGATTTGCTTAGGACAAAGGACAGACTTTAGACTGGACACTGTAAAACAGAGCCTTTTTAAACCATCATTTCATAAAAGTGCTCTACATATTTACATGATACAAGTCATTGTAAAATGACTGGATAAGGAAGGGACCCTTCTATTTATTTTAACCACACAGAATCAGTTTTTACTTTTGGCAGAGACAAAATTCATTTGAAAGTCTCTGAAAAATCCCCAGTAGGTTATCCTGCTTGCCCAGACAAGATCCAGAGCAGCAGGTATCTTGAACACTCCAATAATCTCATCACAAAAACCAAAACAAAGGCTACACTTTAAAAACTGCTTATGAAAAGCAACAGGAAGAAAGCTACTCTGGTAAGATAGGAAATAAATCTGGAGGATCTTGGAGAAGCCTTGCTTCTGGCACAGGCTCCTCATGGAAACTTTGGTAAGTCCCTTTATCCCCTTGTGCTTCAAGTTCCTCACCCATGTAACAGAGGTAACAAGGCCACTGAGGCTTTGGTTTTTTGCTTAGATGTGAACAATTTGGAGCTGTGATTATCTGGTAACACAGGCGAGCATGGCAGTTACTGCAATGAGCCTCTGATGCAGCTTCTCAGCAATGCTGTCATACAAATAAATTTTGATCCTTTGTGGTATGAGCTCATTTTTCCAGTGGGAACAAATGCCTTTCCAACAAGTGATGGTAATTTGTTCAGGCGGCGGTGAGGGTTGTCCACAATTGTATTATAGTCTTTCCAGACATAGGAAATGCATGAGAAGAAATATTCGGGAGGGAAGGTTAAAACTGTTTCCTGCCTCCAGGAACCTGAGTGGGACTGGGGGTGTGGGCCCAGGGTGCAGAGTCATCGGTGCAGAAGCCACAACCAGAGTCACCAGCCAGACACAGGAGATAGGGGAAGAGCATCCCCAGTCCAGGGAGGAGTGGGCCAACCACACTGAGCTCAGCAGGTCCTTCAGGTCTGCCAGGAGGCGATGGATGGAGGGCACAGATCTACAAACCCTTCCCTATCCATTATTTCAGATCTCATGACTCTTCACTTCTACTCCCCAACACTGATTTTCTCACTGAGAAATGTCTTCAGCAAATGCAGGAAGTGATCAGTGTAGAGATGTCCAAACCATGACAACCATCACAAAGGCTCAGCCCTGCTCTGCAACTCCTTGGGTGAGTCACATGACTAATAAAGTTTAAAAAAAACTCAGATACATTTCTTGCACATCGATGTGCCAAATCAGGACAGAACTGGCAGGCAAACTATGGGCTGGTGCAAGAGGCAACTCACTCAGTCCCTGCCCCATCTGTTATCTACAGACAACAGTGAGTTACATCCTGTAATTTTTCCATATAAAATCTCAATCTCTATATGTTGAAAGAAGAGGATTAGACAAGATCAAGGATGGTGGTATTCAGCTGTCATGGTGATAAAAGCTTGAGAGATTGGCTAGATGAGCACTTGATTCATGCAAGCATGAGTAAAGCACGAAGCCAGCAGGTGACAGCATGGCCACAACTCTAAGCAAACTGAGCTCCTTCCAGGGTAACAAGTATTAAATAGTGTTTTGATGAAGTTTTGGGGAAGGACTGAACTGTAGGACCTCTGACAAAGCCCCATTTTCTCTGGGTTTCCTTTCCAACAGGGATGATAGTTTTCAGAGAAGCTACAGCACATGAAAGAGACTTTTTTTAAAATTTGATCTCCGTTGCAGGAGTAATTGTGATGAATTCTCAATCAGGGTAAATACAACCCGTGTGATGAATTTAAGGAGGTGAAATTAGAGGCTGGTAGGAAGACAACAACTGTTGGAAAGCACCGTGAGCAAATGATGGATGAGACCAAGGAAACAAATGGATAGATTGTCAAACATACAAACCGACAGCACAACGGGAAATTGATGGCAGCTGTTTCAGCCAGAGCCCGGACCTACCATGCTGCCTTAAAGCATCATTAACTTTAGTATAAAAGCTATGTGCTACAGAGACTTTATTAGGCAGAATCACAGGTGTTTAAGAACTTGATGAAGTATTTTCTTGTTCAAGAGAACTTGAACTTCTTTCAAGTGCTCTTGTTGCACACGCAGACGCGTGAGGGCCTCATGTGTACACCAGAGTGACCCAACATGTTTGACATGCTGAAAGCATCTGAGGCACTCTGGTAAATGGCCTGCCTGGCCAAAAATGAAAATTGTGTCTACTCAGGCAAAAATAAAGTCCATTTACACAGGTGAAAAGGGAAATGAAGTGCCATATAGAAAACAGTGCCTTCTGGAAGGCATAGTAAGGGAGGCAGGGGAAGCTGTATTGTGGCTCATGCTTGTGGCATAACATTAGAGTCGGTGATCCAGACACTTTGTCACTGGCATTTCTATCACTCCCAGTCCTCCCCGACCATACCTGATGGGCCCTTGTCTGCAGCGTAAGGTGTGCAGTGTGCAGGTGTGAAATACTGTCACAGTGGTTTACAATCAGGTCGCGCTGGTGTATAGGCACTCCGACGTACAAGACAGCAGAAAGGCTGCTTCATTACACATTCCTCCTTTAGCATTCATTCAATTTGAGTTTAGTTAAAAATAAACAAACAGTTCATTCATCCAGAGACAACAAAACCAAGCTGAGTCAGTGAAGAAGACAAAACTTTCCATAGCAAAGATGTGAGCTGTAGAGCAAAGCTTGAGAAGAAATGGAGTCCTGCTTGCTTTGCCAGTAATTTCTTTGACTATTTTTGATAATATCCTAGAAGCTTTTAAAGGACATTCAACAAAAAGGTCACTTGGAAGTGTTTGCAAAGATTAGGGGAGATCAGAATGCGTTTACTGTGCACTATCTGCCACATGCTCAATTCACTGTCATGGAGGAAGAAAACAGCAGAATTAATCCTCACAGAGGAAATTAGGATGATATTGTGCTGGGTCACGTTCCTGGATTATAAGATTTCCACCAGTCAATCCTGAGTTATTGCTCTGCAAATACTCAACAACCTAATTTGATAGATACTCTGAAAAAAAAATTAAAATAGGAAATTACTTTCCTTGTATTTCAGAATAAGCACTCCATAAAAAACAAGAGGCATTTAGCTTGACATCAGTGAATGCCCATACCTTTATTATGCAAGCGGTATTTCAAAGTAGGTCTCCATCATTCTGTTGCTATTAACCCTCCTAACAAGCATATTTTTTTTGCACAGTTAGCATGAATTATCCTGGTCAGGAGGGCACCCAGGCTTGGTTAGATAGATGGTAGCTCACACACCTATTTGTATCTTCAAGGTGAAGCAAGATGTGGATCAAGCTGCCCAAAAATAGAAAAAAACATTTCCTTAGGTGCTTTCCCCTGGACCCCCTATTATCCCATAGAACAGTAAGCCTCAGTCAGGCACTTTTCTACAGCTTTCGCCCTGCAATACGTGTTTTTCCTTAACTACTTTGCACAAATTCTTGAGAGAACACATGTGCAAGTGACATAGCTGTAATAGTTACACAGCTTAAACAGAATATCAAAACGCACAGAAATTAAAGATAGAATTTGACTTTATGCTTTCAAGGTGACCTCAGCACCTAACATAGGGTTTTCTAAGTCACCCACACAGGTAAGGGCATCTGCACTTGCATGCTGTTCTTGGGAACATAACCCCGCTAGGCATTTTCAAATTCCCTCACATAACTCTTAAACGTGATACTTCGCTAAGGTCAAGAGAAAAGAAGCATTTCCAAAAGCACCTCTCTGGAGCGTGGGAAACAGGCAAATCATCTGAGTCTTATTACCATGTCAGATCCTGCAGATTAATGGAAACCCTCTCTCTTCTCTGGTACACTTGATGGGAGGGTTCAAACCAAAAGACAGACATTAACCTCATGGGAATCACACGTGTGAAAGGTATGCAGCGGAGCAGGGAGATGCTCTCTAGTTTCTGAAAGAAACCAGGACATATTGCTCTTGTATAACTTCTTCACATCCTTTCTAGCCCCGTCCTTCATATCGGGCAATTCAGCCCTTCCTGGCATACCAGAATTACTCCTATCAGTAGTGAGTAACAGTCAGTCAGTCAGTAACAGTAACCAGTCAATAACTTTTTGTCATATCCCAAAGGTCCAGGATACTCAACAACAAGGTTATGCTGGGAGGGAGGGTGGCCAGCAGAGCCTGAGACAAGCTGAGAAGAACTAATAGCATCAGGGCCGACCGTAACACTTCTCACCCCAGCTATTCTGAAATGCTCAGATGTACCTTATTAATAAATGAAACGAACTTAATAGACTGCTTTCCTTATGTACTGTGTGAGGTGGCTCCTGAAGCAACACAGAATCAGGAAATACCATTTGGCCTGTTGCAAACAAAAGGGACAAGCAAACAACGGTAAAGCAAACAAAATCCTCCCAAGCTGAAGCAGTCCAGGTGCACCACTCACAGTCAGTCTGTAAACCACCCTAGAGACAAGAGGAGACTAGCTGGAGACAAGAAATAATATGAAGAATAAAATGATCCAGTCTCTAATAAGCTCTGAACAGTCTCTCACAAAACAGTGCCGAGATGGCAGAAGCTGTCAGCACCATAAGAACTAAAAGGTATGTTTTCTATAGGTAGGCAGTCTTCTGGTTTATTTTACGGGGCTCACCATTTTCTGTAGAAAATACCATTTGTCTCTATAAATCTTTTCTCTCCCTTTTCAATAAAGTTCAACAGACTATGTGAAGAGTTGCAGGAGCTCCCAGACAATTCGCTAGCAAGTGATGAATAACCATAACTTTAAAATTGGGAAGAAAAAAATTCTTAATGATTCCCCTGAGCAACAGAAGTGATGCAAAAATATGAAACAACGAAATCAAACATTACCAAAGAAGAACAAATAGCTGAAGAAGTAGTTATCCCGAGTAAGGTTTGTGGCTTGTGCAAAGCCAATGCCTTTTAATCACATCCAACACTAGGCCTCTTTTTAAAATTTTTTTATGTTACTAATGTAGCTAGGAATGAGGTCTCATTGTGCAAGGCACTGTGCAAACAGAAGAGAAAAACGGCATTTGCCCCAGGGAGGTTAGGCACTATTTAGAGAAGACAGATGGCAAACGCAGAAGCAGAGGCTCAAAGGCAGCCGATGGCTCCTGGAGCAGCTATGCAGCTCAGAAGTCAAACCTCTCAAATATTTGCCTGGTGACCATTGCTTCAGATTTCATTGCTTCCTCAAGTCCTTGTCCTGCCTGCAAAGTCACATGCAAATGCCTGTAGGACTGCACTGGGATATATTTTCCCTTGCCTAAATCTACAGAATTTCATCCATTCTGAAAATTCATCTAATTCAACTAAACATTCCTGCTCTAAATAGAACATGCAAATGTAGAATGCATGCATGCTTTAATTCTTTTGAACAGTTAAAAAACAACACCAGCCAAACTTAAGCAAAAAGCCCAGAGAAAACCTATCCTACTTCAAAATACTTGAATTAGTCACACTCATTTAACTCTACATATTCCCACAGTACAAAGCAGTACTTATGTTTATGGTTCAGACTGCAAACTCCTCACTTTTCAAGACACTCGCAAAAGAAATCTGATTGCTTTTGATGGGGTCGTTTGCGTCAGTAGGAGGTCAACAGCATATCTGGTTCACTCTTTCCTTTTGGTAGGGCTTTGTTCGGTCACCCATGTTTCTCTTGGTCACTTGTCCAACAACATTGCATGTATCATGTCTAGGCACAACACTGTTGGTTCCGATGCAACCGATCCACTGCGGAAACGTGGCCAGTTCAGTTCATAGCTCCAGCCCAGCGGAGCACACATGCACTGGTTTCAGTGGGGTTCCTCTGTGCTTAAGTGTCCAGCTTTGATTTTTTGAGGTTTGTGAAAGAGTTAAATGTTGATTTTAGAATCTCAGTGTCCTTCCCACCAGAGAATTATATTTCAGCATACCATTATGGCAAATTTTACTAATGTTTGCCTATGGGGATATCTGGGTAATGGCACCATCTGACTCTTATCATAATTTGATTCAAACTCATATTGCTTTTACATTTTATTTCTCTTTGCCATTCTGGCTTGTAACAGCCAACAGCAGGCTGAAATTTTACCTAAATGAGAGCATTTTTGCTCAGCAAAAGAACATTACTCTGTGCCATTTGCTTAATAGTTCACATTACTGTGTAGGGAATGTTGCATCCTTAGGCCAAGTTCCTGGCACCCAGTTTGTTAAAAGTTTCAAGGGCAACATAACAGCAGCTTCTGCATGGTAAAAACCTTATTGCCTGGGCAAAATAATGGTTTCTCAGCTAGTCTAGAAGTCAAGAAAAATCCCTGCTGTATTTATGCATGGGCAGAGGCAAATGAATAACGGCCAGCTATGCTGTTGCCACAAAGTACTCATGTTACCTGGTGAAAACAGCCTTTAATAATACTGTGTTCATACCGCTAGTACTACAGGAATTTAAGAGATGGACCTTGCCATCCTTGTGTTGTTTTCTGCAAGAGCTTTCAACTATATGAGTTGCCCACAATAAAAATAAATAAATAAATAGAGAAAGAATGTGTTGAATTGCAAGGAACAGAAGAAAACTACTGAACAGAGGAGCTGAGTCTAAAGTGGATCAACGTAGTAGTGACAAGTGAGACAAACAATCAGCTGGCAGGAGTGCGATCCAAACCGAGCTGACTGCAGCAGTAGGTGGGCCTGACCCTTCACGCTTCCTAGCTGGAAAGAGAGCTGCAGAGAGAAGGGAGGCTGCACCGAGGACCAAGACGTGATAGCACAGCCTGGAGGATCTTTGCTATGATAGGAGGAAGGGCAAGGAAGGCCCAGGTGACAGGCAGCTGCTCATGCTCCCTGTATAGCACAGCATGTATTTAAGCACAGTATGCTGCAATACTGCAGAACATCCCGTGTTTCCAGGGCTCCACTGCAGCAAACAGAACCACCAGTAGTGTCAACAACTGAGCTGTGGTCAATGAATGGTTATGCTCCCATCCTTGGTGCTTGCCACCTTCGGAGATTGCTTAGATTGCTTAAATCACACTGAAGCTGCTAGCACATCATCTGTGAAAATAATTTAATTTGCCTTGTCCATACATCGTTGTGGGACACCAGAAAACACTTTACATAGTATGAAAGGTATCATGACACAGTACAAATACATTACAGTGTAATTTCAACTCCGAAGGAAAGGAGTACCCTGCCTACCTTACCTCAGGCTCTTAACTCCTTCCCCACAGCCCAGGAGTTACACACAACTGTGCCAAAAGCAAAAATTGGTGGTGTTCTCAGGGTAGGGAAAGTTGCCTTTGATCAGGCTGGAAAGAAGTTCAGATTCAGATGAAAAGACACAATATAAAAAGCAACAATCATGAAAAGGAGTATGAGCAGCAGTGCCGAGAACAGAAAGGTATTTCAGACCGATCAGATTTTATGTCCCATGTTCCATATCCTACATCTGTTTCCAGAAATAAGAGAGACAGTAAATTTGCTATAACTATGGAACCATTTGCCCCAGTCCATAGTGCTTTGAAAGCTTAAACCAACTGCCCACGTGGTTCAGTATTGATCATGAAACGTATTAGCACTAGTTATTTACCTCTAGATATAACTATTGTTCATGCAAAATGTCCAGGCCCTTTTGATACTTAGAATCATAGAATCGTTAAGGTTGGAAGGGACCTTTAAGATCATCGAGTCCAACCATTAACCTAACCTGACAAAACCACTTCTAAACCATATCCCCAAGTACCACGTCTACCCTTTTTTTAAAAACCTTCAGGGATGGCGAATCCACCACCTCCCTGGGCAGCCTATTCCAATACTTGCTAAAAGCCACCCAAGTGTCCAGGGAAACTGTAAGTAACAGAACATATCTTAAGTAACAAGTGTTCTACCTCAGAAGTAGATTTCAAAACTTTAGATTTATGGCCAAAACTGTATATGTCAAATTTAGCTGTCTCTTCCACTTGTAAATGTCATGACTTCCAGTCATTTGCATTATTTCATTATTGTTTCATGTGAATTTTTTCAGCCAACCTATTGTTTGCCACTTCTCATTTGAGAATACTGCAATTTATATTTCAAACTGCTAGAATAAAGTGTCGAGTGCAAGTGTCCACCTTTATCAACCCAGAACTCACGTCATGAAAATGTTACCCCCCACCAAGTTTATAGTTGCCATCTTGAAATCAGAGATTTCCAGTAAGCTGCTACGCTCACTTGTGGGAACTAGGGCATGTTCTGCAAAGCACTTCATGCACCAAGGAAAATGTCACTGATCCATGCCCAGGAACCAGGGTCATTGCCAGGAACAGCTGGAAGTACCTCCACTGCACTGAGCTCAAGTGCCTGCAAGGGGACGTGTGACATGAATGCCCGAACGTTCAGAGTACGGTAATTACAGGAGTAGTGGTTGTAGACCATTTTTTCATACCGAAGAGTATTCTGCATTTAACCAGTGAAACACACTGGCTGGGAAGCTATTACACAGAAGCTGTATGTCCTAATATTGCAAAGTATTTCAGCAGAAAAAGCCAAACTGAAGTCTGAATTTCAAGACATAAAAAGTACTAGCATGAGAAAGGACTAAAAACAAACTGGAGTTTAAAACAACACAACCAGATGCATAAAATGCAGATTTTCATAAAATGAAAAATGGATTTTTCTGAAGCTCCAACTTCCTTTCTCCCAATAGCTGATCATATTTTTCCCCTGAAAATGCTCAAAGGACATGTTTAACAGAATTTGATAAATATCTTGAATAGCATGAGAAAGACATTAGTTATCGCCAGCCTGTGATTAGGGTTGATATTGATCTAGAAAGCTAGATATTATTATTTTTAGACTACTATAAAGTACTTCAGTGGCTTATGTTGAAATTATTTCAGAAACTGTTTTTATTAATACACATCTGTCTGTACTTCCAAGCAGGTGATTGAAGTTTGATCTTCAGCTTTAAAATCCTGAGACCCTTAGTTGCTAGGAAACCAACAAATCTCATTCCTGTGTCTCTTATAACACAAAAATATAATTATATACTGATTCTCTCAGAGAAACTCACGCTATGTATTTTTCAACTCCCCCTTTTGTCAGTGATTTGAAGCTTTCTTTTGATTCATTTAGGCTAAAGAAAAGGCACATTGGTTATAAAGATATTGGTAAATATATTAACAGGAAAAAAAAAGATGGAACATTCTTTTATAAGAATTTTTCATTTATCTCCTTGCTGGAATGAGAAATGACTGAGCAGAGAGTTATAAGGTCTTGAAATTTACTTCTAATATGGATTCACAAATTTATCTTTAATATTTCATTACCATGATTGTTGACCATTTCTGGTTCAGAAGATGTCTTTGTAGACGATCAATCTAGTGTCTTTATGAGAAACATTATTCATAAACATACGTAAAAGGTCTGTGCTTTCATTACAGCATAACCAGTTAAACATCTATCTACGTATGCCCATCTGACCTTGCAATTACTGGCTTATCTATATGATGCACTGCAACAGAGTTATTAATTCTACTTCCTTAGACTTTTATTCTTTGGCTTGGCAGGTCTACCAGGAAGAATAACATGTATGCCATTAATAACAATTATCAGTGACACGATAGGAGCCTGAATAATATTTTATTCAAAAAGTGGTATTTTGTCTGTGGACATAAGCAAATATAAATATCCTGAATTCTGGGAAACTCATTTCTTAATTGTATCAAAGAAATGTTGCTATACAAAAGAAACAGTGATAGTGTACACTTTTATAAGAGAAAGAAAAATTAAACAATATCTACATATAAAAATCAATATCCTCTCCACTAATTATCTCATATTTTCTCAATGTATGTCAATAAAAAACACATCCAGTGGTGAGAAAGAAGTTAGGACAGTCAGTTTGTTCCCTTTTTCTAGAGTTCTCAAAACTACAAAAGTCACCATTTTCTGTTTGCTTTTCTTGGGACAACACGCCAGCAGATTACAGCAGAACATCCAATCCAGCAGCCTTGGCGACAGCAGCTGAGCCGTGTCCTCACTGCTTCTTCCTCTGTCTCCAGCAGCACCCCAGAGGGAGGAAACGCCCCTTTTTACAAAAAATCAGAAACCTCAACTTGCACAGACTACGTTTCTTCCACAGTTTCAGAGTCTGCTAGCAGCCAGCCATGTTAATGCTGCCAGCTGCTGCCACAGGTGATGTGGCAGTGCTGCAGGGAAGGCTCTCAGACCATGAAGACAAGCCATGTAAGAGCTTCTGCAATTACTTATAACAGAATTGTTTTTCTCTTTGCCTTTAACAAAATAAATAGGAGACAACACACAATAAACTGCATTAAAATGTTTCGATTGCAAATCACACACTTAAGCTTTGGAAATGGCAGACTTTTACGCTGCCACACAGTCCTTATTCTGCCCTTTCAGGATTATGACATGTTTTGCAAATTCCATGATCTGAACTACTTTTCCAAACGCTGAGCTTTGAGCAAGATAAGAGCTGAGCGTTGGAAGATAAGTGTTGGAAAAAATCCAGCATGCATAGAATTAAGATTGCACAAAGAACTATAAATTTAGATTTTCCCAGTTCTCCAATTCTTGACCTTGCAAGTCCTGACCCGAGAGTCATATTTTTAATGTATAACTTCAGTGAATACATCTGCATATATACAAATGGTATTATACACATATCTCAAATACGCAGACAAATCCATTTTCTCTATTCAAAATGTTTCTATTAGGGAATAATTTTTTAAATCCTTTGCCCACATAAGTAATCCTAACAGACTGATCCTACTGCAAAGATGTAACTACGCCCTAAAAGCTCACTGTGTACTTTTGAACAGAAAACCTCCATCACTTACAAAGCATCAGTTACTCACCAGAATAACATCTTTCCTTCACCCCCTGCAGTTGCCCGCCATGGTTCTTATATACACCCCCAAGAAAGCTCCAGAGAGAGCAGCAGAACTGAGCGCTCTCATCAATGGAGAAGGAAAAGACTAAGTTTGTTTACCTTAAGAAAAAGACAACTAAGGGACGAAATGATGAAAGGAACACAAAACAGATATGGAACTGGGGGCTTGCAATCTACCCAAGCTGGCAACAAAAAGCCTAATTGTCAGAGAAACCTTCAGCATCGCAAGCAGCGCATTCTCCAGCACATGCCTTGCTATAGGTGCGTAGGGAACCGTATCAGTATTGTGATTTTTCTATTCCAGCACTAATATCTGAGAGAATAATAAGATAAAAAGTTTCTTCCCCAAAACACAATAGAAATTACAGCACGTATTCACCTTCCTTTTCTATCAGCTCTAGGACTCCATCACTCTCATCTGAATGTGCAGTACAAGAAAGCCACATCTGAACCAAAAACAGGATGAACAAAAACGTCCAGAGGACAGAAGGCTCAGCCTGGTTCACTGCAGCTGAAGACAACCTGCCTGAAGTGACAACATGACCAGGGCTCAGCACAAGTGTACCAGACCTCAGTCATTGCTCTCTGTGCTATATCCCCGCAGGAGCGAATCAAGCCTGTGTTAGCACGGCTCTGATTAGCTAGGCTTATCATTTGAGCTAGCTTTTCAAAGCCACTTAATGCACAGCTGAAACAAGAAGCTTGCAACAAAACCACAGAAGTAGTACTGGCCAGTCAAAAGTAAAAAGGAGAATTCAGATTACGCGATCAAGCATTGATTTGTAAAATTATTACTATAATTGAAACACAGCGAAGGAATAAAACGCAGAATTAAACTTCAGCCACCTTTCTTTAAGCCACCTCCATTCGCTACTCGAATCATCTGATGTTGCTATTTACCAAAGAATTTAATTAAAAATAAGTTGAAGAATATGGTTTGAAAGGATACACGTTTCTAAAGTAGCTGGAGTGATCTAAATTAAAAATGCAACAAATCACATGTGGAAGGTGGGAAGAACAGATGCAGCAAGAAAGAGAGGAAAAGAGAAATCAAGAGGCCACTGTTCTTATAGGTAGCAGGAAAGTGGAGAGCACAGCCTGCAAGAGAATTACTGACAAGTCACTGGAGCAAATGCAGCTTATTAGACTCCACTGTGAATATAAGGCAGGTAAATCATCTTCAGGTAGACTTCAGAAAAGAAATAAAATCTAAGAAGAGAGCTGGGCTCATACACAGTTTCTTTGAATTTTTTTATCATTATTAAAACCCAGGGTCTAAAGAAAAGGTGCAAAAAAATTGCTTATTTAATTGCCATATTAATGTAGGTTTCCTATCAATATTAAAAAGAAGAGTATGAGGCTCCAAAATCATCAATTTCCACTCTTTTTACTCTGCAAAATTCACAGGACAAAAACCAAAATTGTAACTAGACTATCACTGCTCCTATCTGTACTTCCCTAGCCAGCATAGCATGTCCAGGCCTATAGGAATAAGCATCTCTGTGGAGCATGAGTAGCAATTATCACAACTTCAGACTACCTCAACAGTTCATCTTAAAATAAGCCTAGCTGTAACTACACACTTAATTCAGGATCTGAGCCTGAATTTAAGCTCTGAATATAAAGTAAAACTACTGCAGTTGCCTCCACAGCTGTTTTTTCCCCCCTCTATCCATGGGCAACACCTGGAGTCTAAAATAGAAATGTACAACAAATGAGGCTTAATAAGCTGTACTTCTGCATAAAGATAATGTAACAAGACCATTCAGGGTATCTGTGGCACGCCAGCACTGTAACTCAACACATAAGTTGTCCTGTTTCCAGACAGCTAAAATTCTTACCAAAACAAGTCCAGCATAAAATGCCAGTCACTGTTCAGCAGGAATTAGTAGTAGCCAGATCTGCAGATCACACAGATGCAACAGGCAGAGGATCTCTTGGTCCAAGCTGATATAACATTGTAAATCAATTTTGCAGATTTATTCCAGCTAAGGACCTCTCCCAAATGCAAAATAAAATTAACAAGCTTAAAGAATATATATTAATATCAGTGCTTTTGCACAACATCCTTATTGAGGGAATGTCTTTGCAGCTCCTCCATTCCGCAGTACTCTCACATAAATTAATCAATTTTGTTCATTTGAGATAATGAGTACTTACAGCATCACCTCTTTTGAGAAAGGACAGAGGAAGGGAAGAGAAAAATAAGCAGAAGAGTAATGTAAGATCCTGAATCTCGAGCTCTGAGTTTAAAAGGTAGCTTAATCTCCTCCTAAAATAATAGCTCCTTTGGCACTGCTTAAGGACACAGAGAATAAGAGAATTAATTTGGAAGCTCTTTTGGATATACAATACATGAACAAAAAGGCTTGTATGTATGTTGCTATTGGTGTTTATCCACCTTAAGTAGAAATAATACTTTTTTCACCCAATATTTTATTTTGTGCCAGTACTTATTTTATTCACAAACCAGCACTTCAGCTAAATTATGCAATATAGAGAAAAGCAGCCTGAGCTCATAGGTTTATTATAACAGGAACCGTATATAGTTCACCTCACAGAGAATGACTGTCAGAAGTTCAAGATTAAATGCACATTATCTTTTTCATATTGTATGAAATAGAATATTTTTAATATATTTTGTATTTTATACCTGCAGCCATAAAGAAATGGGTAGCTCAAACCAATGACTTTAGAAAACATGTTTCATATCCCTAGCGCTGTCAATAATGACAAACAACTAATCTTCCCTCAATAAATGAACCTGTTACAAGAGCACTTCCTTTTACAATTTCTAGCATAGAAACTGCAAGAAAGGAACACACAAGATTAGATGAGAGCAACTTGACCTAATATTGAAAAACAGATTACTGCTTTCCTATATTATAGAGGTTATAAAATCAGTGATTTCTATGTGGAACAGCTCACAAATATTAGTCACGATTTCTTGCAATAGAAATTGGGAAGACAATAAGACATCCCCTTTAGTCTGAAATAATGCAAGAATGTTAGATTATTTTCTCTCTCAAAATGCAAAGGTGACTTACAAATCATCTACTGTGCCTTAGCAATAAACGGAGAAAAAAAATAAAAAAGGTACCTTGCTACCTGGATACACGTATACTTTTCCATTATAATTAATAATGATAGTTTTAGTATGGCCCAAGTAGTAGCTAATCAATAGGCTTTGATACTTGCACAGTCAACAATAGTTCCTGTGTGCTTGCATAATATCCACTACTAAAACTTGTAGCTGGTCAGGCTAATGCATTTACTACCTACGGCCCAAAGTCAGCAGAGAAACATGTATTTACACTCCGTACATCACTCAACATTTGTTCAGATTCAGGCTGAACGCTCCAGAGCACAGGAGAGAAGGGCAGAAGAGGATAAGAGGAGGGAGAAAAATAAAAGGCAGGGGGAATAGGAGGGTTAGATTACTTGAGATTTAGAGGTGACAATTGCAATTCTACTACTTCTGGACTATTTCTGTTGTGAGTTAGCTCAGAAGAGCTATTCCGTACTTCTTCAGAAGAAACAAACCATAAAATTATCCTGCTTCTCTCATAATGAACAAGGTCACATGCAGGACTTGGGGGTGTGACTCAAAGCCATCAGAAGACAGAAGTAAGATCCCCATGAACTTTGGGCACATCTCTGTTTTAGCTGTTGCGGACTCGTAAGACCTGATTTCTTCCACCCTAGTTTTCATTACATATATCATTCATTCACCAATCCCCGTTCATCTCAGTAATAAGTCCCTAAGAACAATAGGTTGTTATCTGTTAAGTCCAGAAACTAGTGTTTAAAAAAAAAGAGAAAGAAAAAAGAAAGTGGGGTTGTGGTCCTTCAGACAGCATTGTGCTTGGACTTCCTGGTCAAACTACATACAAACGCTTGACTTCTTTTTAGCTTCTTCAAATTTGGGATACTGCACCTAGGATATTTAGGACCTACTTCACAAATGTACTGAGGAACTGTAGGTGACCACGACTTTCATTTGGAAGAGCTGGTTTGGTTCTGAAATCTTCAAAGACCAGACCCTATAAACCTTCCAGGGCATTCCAAAATCAAAGTTTTCCAAATAAGTGTCTACACTGAAGCCAATGGCTTCACTATCTTATGTCTTCATGTTCCTTTCTCCAGGAGACATGATACCAAACTCATTATTATCAGAAAGGTAGTTAGATGCAACAGGATAAAACGCACTGAACAATGTAATATACGTATTTATATGCAGAGTTCCTAGTGTTTTGTGGCGTGCTATCTTGTGACTTACGGTTTTCTAGTACAACGGAGGCTACAAAAATGACAGTAGCAGTGACTTATGCTCCAGGTTGGAAAACAGATGCGTAAGAAATGATGCTCTGGCTGTTTTTGAAAAACATTTTTTTGTCTTTCGCCTTACAGTTTCCATCTTAGGACAGTGATTTTCATAAGGCTCTTTCAAACTGTTTAAGGACTATGAAAGGAGGACTGTTACTCTTCTGCTTGTTGGACCCTTCAGCCTCTGTAAAACACACAATCTTTTTCTTTCTTTTAGTTTCTATAGGTGGGTACTATTTTTTCTCCCATATTTTCTTTTGCTTTTTTCACTCATTCACAAGTATCTTCCACTTTAACTTCCTTAAATATTACAGTAGATATTAATTCTCAACTTCAGGTACAGTGTTTTCAATTTCTTCCCTTTTTGATCTCTCTTGCCTACTCAGTCTAATCTTTTATTCTTAACTCTTTTATCCTGCATGCCATTTTATCTACTTTTATATTCTTTCTTAGGAGATGCTTTTCACTGTACCCACAATTTAATCGCTACTCTATGCTTTTGTGAGCTTGCTACCCGAAGAAACCTGACCTGACCATCTTACTACCTGACCTCTCCACTTTCCATTCTCATCCCTTCTAATTTATGGGCTTGCCTCACTCGCTCCTTTGCAATTAGCCTTTGACTATTTTTTACACAGTCCCTGAAAGCACTTAGTTCTAATCTTGTTTACTCTTCCAGCCTGTTAATTCATAACCCCTTTTGCATTATCCAAAACGATTATTCAAGTGAGCACCTCTTGCAATTCCAGCGTGTTTTGCGTCTCTGGGTAGATATTTCCACAATATTGGTGCTGCTGAAGGAATCCTATTAAGTCAGACAACTCCAAGCAACTCATGTAGTCTATGCGTACTTCAGAAGTGGCCACCTGAGGAGAAGCCAGTGCAGCACAAACACCTACTACACCAGGCCACCTACTCCATCAGCCAGGGCAAAACCAAACTCTTCTTTATGCACCTGGCAAGGCATTTTGCTGACCAACTATCTGTCCACAGTCACTGTCCCTTTTGGTTTTTTCTCTGCACCCCCCCGCACTACAGACATCAAGTTTTCCAGACTGAAAATATCCAAAGTTTCTTTCTTACTTAGCAAGACATCTCTGGTTTTCAGTGGGGTGGGCATGGGACTTAAGTCAAATGGGATATATTTTGCTTTAGTTTTACCACTCGATTAAGCACAAAGTAGCCTTCATTTCAGTAATGAATGACACAGCACGCTTTTTACACACCAGGGAAATTTCCTGTGTTCTAAAGACTTTTTCTCATCTGCAGAGAATCAGAACAAGACCAACAATCTGGCTGACAAGAAGGAAAGGGTTGCTGTGAAGGAACTCCCACCTTCTCCTTCGCCAGCAGCATGCTGTGGGAAATTTCACATGGGATGCACCAGAACCGGCACAGAAACATGGAGCCTTTACATTTCCCATTGCACCCTCCCAAAGCTATGCCACTGGAGATAGGTGGATACATGTTTCTAGACTTTGTTTGACTCCACAGAGTAGTAACATCAGGAATATTATTTCTCAAAGTTCGTTTCAGAGGAACACACAAAAGCCAGTGTGTCAGATCTTTCCTTAAGAATCTCCATGCTGAATAACAGTGGATGCTCACACACACACACACACAAATGCACAATCAATTGCAGGAAAAGCAAATACTACACTTCAAGTTGCCTTGGTGTTGACTTCACTGGCATTCAGACTATGTCAGTCTCAGAGTTACTTTTATCTCGTTAGTGTGACTATTGTAATACAGGATTGGTGCCATTTTATTTATAGCAACCAGCTTAACAGCTGCCCAGGAGATGCTGTGCATAACTTAATCATACTGCTAAAAACAAAGATAAAGATAATGGAAAAACTGATGATATCTGATCCTTTCCAGAGTAAGAAGTATTTGAAAAGTACCAGAGAGCTCAAAAAAGGTGAGCTGTATTATGACATGTGATAAGGTGCCTCCAGGACTGCTCTTGGTTTTGGTAACGCACAGGGGATGTAAGTGGTCCCGGCTCTCCAGTGGAGGATTCTGGGGTGTGTTCAGTGTTACACAAGCTGGAGGATAAAACGTAGGCGCCAGATCTACTCCTGGATCCTGAGGACATCATACGTGTCCTCTTCATCAGCTCTGCTAAGTGATGTGTCACATACATATGAGGTCTCAGGCTATAAGCAGAGCCATGACCGGGATGATATATCACAGTTGTTACAGATGCATGGATAGCCTGACATCCACCAACAAGATTACACTTCTGTACTAAACTAGAAGCATTCGGGGAGGGAGGGGAAGCCAACACTTGCTAAATGGTAAGAGAGAAGGTTTCTTTTCTGCAACACAATATAGGGAGAAAACATGGAAATCAGGTACATTTGCACTGCACTACCTCACTACCTTAAGTCCTGGACCAGCACCAAGAAGAAATATTAAATTTTACTATCTTTTTAATTTTACACTTACTGTTTAATCCATTTAATGGGATTTCACCCAGTGATTCCTACATCTCTGGAGGAGGTCAGACTAGATGATCACGGTGATGCCTTCTGGCCTGCAAATCTAGGAAATCACTGGGCCATTATAGCCTCTCCAAAATATGCAATTAAGAAGTACTTATAACACCAGCAGCTGTCTGAGATTTAAAAAGCCTCACAGGCTTATCTGGCTCGGGGAACTAGAGGAGCAGGAAAAAAACCCAAACTGTTAAAACTTCCATAGTTTCCCAAAACTTCTAACAATATAGGTACAAGCTTCATATTTGAGATGAAAAGATGATACCCAAACCACCACCTCCTGTATTCCTAGCATCATTTTTTAAAAAAATTAATCATTGCATCATTTTAATAACTTCTGAGCTGAAAGGCTTGCCTAAAAGCTATTTTTGAAGAGGAATGCTTATGCATGCTATAAGCAGAAATCGGGTTGGATTAATTGGTGGTGGTGGTAGGTATAAAATTATATTTTTCAGGGCCTGCTGCAGTAGCTATATGGCTGAGAGGCTCAGCTCTTGCCTCTCGCATGCCTGGTAGTACGAGGGAGATGACTGGAGCACTGCTAGCAGTGTGCTATGTCCAGCCCTGGATTCAGAGGAACTGAGGGCTGTATGTCCTAAGGAAAGAGAATGATGACCAAGAACGGGAATAAGTTCACTTGTCTCAAAGAAGGTAACAGAAACACACAATTTGAATATTTTGGCCCATTACCTGATTGAAGCATTTTTTACCAGTTTCAGAAGAGGGGAATATAGACAGACACTGAATTAGAGACACAGGCTGGCTGGCATTTCTCAGGTGAGAACCATAAGAAAACTTCGCAGACACTTGAATCCAACAAAGTTATCACCACCTTATCAAAAAAGCATCATCCAGATTCACATTAGAGCTATTCTCTGACTTCCACTCTTCCCTGTCCCTTCTGAAGAGCATCTACTAATGAAGTGAGGAAACAGCTTTCTAAAAGACCAGTATGTCTAGTAGCCAAGATGGTTAAAAAACTTCAAACACTTACATTTGCAAAGGAGGTTAAAGGAGTAAATGTTGTTGAAGAACACTCAGTCACTTGAGCCTGAGCCATCAGCGAGGTTGCCAGCAGAGTGGTTTTCCACCCCAGAAACCCCACGCAGCAACTCAGAAACCTCCCAGCATTTGGTGATCACAGCAAAACAAGTTGTTCGTAAAAGCTGGATAACGCTTTTACTGTGGTGCTGCACTTTTCTCAGGATATACAAATATTTCTCTCTTTTAAAAGGGAAACACTGCTTTTGCCCAAAGTGTTTACTTCCCCACTATTTTTTAGAGGTAACAGAGCACTCCAGTATCACCCTCATGCACTGACAGTAACTGCCTCTTGCTGACCCTGCAGAGCACCAGGGTTAGATAATAATGACTCAGCTTACTCTGCAGTTGAGACTTTATGTTATATGCTCTATGCAACCTTTAACACGTTAGAAGGTCAAAGAAGAGGCTGCTCAGAGCAGGGAAGTCTGCAGCAAGATCACAGCCCTTTAAAGGGGAGAGAGCTACGTCCGGGCAGCAGGGCAGGGTCAGCATGGCTCCAAGAGGAGTTATTGGGAGTTTTCCTACTGAATTCAGTGAGAAGGGGAAGACAAAAGCATTAGGAATAGGAACATAACTCTCTAAAAAGGAAGGAGCAGCAGAAGTGCAGGACAAAAAAAACGACAGGTAGAGAGCCCTGGAGATGCAAAGTACTGAGGAGGAAGGCTGTAAATGCAGGTTTCCAGGGGAAATAGAAGTGCCAGGAGGAAATGGAAGAACAGAAAAACAGAATGAACTTTTTAGTGATTACTTTCCATCCCCAATAGAAAAAAAAAAAAAACGAAAAAAAAAAATGAAAGCCGACTGTACAAAAGCAAATACCAGTTGAGAAGGGAGTTACACTTTAATAAAAATGTACTGGGTAATTTCTGTTTTTGCAAAAAGAAAGTGGGACTAAATACACACAGCTCCTTTTCATTAGGATCTTACATTTTAAAGGCGACCAAATAAAAGGCCATCTCACTTATCAATGCCAACCTTTACCAGCAATGCGTTTCTAGAGTCCAGGCACCAGCACCTTCAATTATTCTTGGTGGTGTCCATTGTTTTTAAAATAAAGTTTTTATACAGTTTGTTTTTACAAACAACAGTTTCATAAACCTCTTTGTGCTCTAGAGGAGTTGAAGCATGTACAGTAAGTACCACACTTTAAATAGCTCTCTTTATACCTCTCTATTATAGACATTCAGTAGGTGTAGGCTTAAGAACACACACTGTTTAAAGACAGTAAAAATGCCTTACCAGAGGCAGCACTCCTAAAAAGAACCTGCACTATTTACCGTATGTTAAGATCAGTAATACATTAAAAGCCATCAAGAAGAAATTACGTGAAGCTCACGTTGTTTTCAATGTGGTTTTTTATTTTCTCTTTTTCACTGTCTTGATCCATATAAATGATGGACCAACTATAGAGTGAAAACGGTTTCTTGGGAGACACGGGTATAATGCCCATTATATGCTGTTGATTCCCAGTGTGGAAGGGATGGTGTTATACAGGAAATTGCTGCAATGTTAAATTTCACTGCAATCCATTTGCTGTGAATTGATGCAGCCAAATAAAATGAAGAAGTTTATTACAAGTCCTTTCATAAGAAGAACTAATCAGAAACCACCGCTCACTCAGTTGCACACGCTAGAGTTTAGGTTTAGCCTTAGACACTTGCATCTGAGCTAACTCACTAACTGGGGCAGAAATTTTGCTTCCCATCTCCCCACCTAGGAGTCGTTCTTCATACCATTTGAATGATGTCTGTAAAAGATAAATGAAACCCATCCCTTGAAAAACTTAAATCTAGGCTCCCTTACTTGCTTACTTGCTTCCCATAGACTACTCCTCTTGCGCTTGGTGTGAACTGAGAAGGAAGAAATACCTTCTCCGGAATTGTATTTTTCCAGACATGTCCTCTGTTCATGGGGGTTCACCTAATGCTTTTAATGGGAGGAGCCTCAATTGAGCAGGCACTCAATACCAGTAAGAAAGCCAAATTATCAATCTAATTGTAGGAACACAAAGCATAACAAAAAAAGGCACTGCAACACACGTTTAAGTTGTGTTCCAGTGTTTCAAGCTTGATCCAAACTCACTGTAGTTAATGACTGGATTTCTACCAGATGTTCTGGGCAGTTTAGCAGTGTCTCTCACTAAATAGAGTCTTAAGAATGTGCTAGAGAGCCTTGCTGATTTAGTCTTTTATTCAAATCAAAAAGGGCATTTAGTTTTCTGGTTAGAGAAAACAGCTGAGAGGATATTTGGAAATACCCACGTACATAAAGAAGGCAAGATTTTCCTGTGAGTCAGCAAGGTTGTGGCCCCTTCGTTAACGCTGTCTGCACTGTATAAAACATCCCTCCCATTATGTTTCCCATAACAGGGAAACACTGGCACCATACCAGAATGTTCCTGATCCCCACTATCAGGAACATGTATGTTGGGGGTCTCTCTTCATTCATCATGCATTAATGAATCAACAATATATTTTGAAAGCACTGAAGCAACTTTTCCTTCTTCAAGAGCACCTTAGTTTTTTTGGCCTAACTCCTTGAGTCCTGGAGCTTAACAGATGAAGGATTGCTCTATATTTACGCTGTGCCAAGAAAAAGTATTTTTATGTACACTGCAAGTCAATAGTACAGCTCCGTATTTGAAGAGAGCAGTCAGCTGCTGTCCTGTGAGACTACCCCTCAACCTTGCATAACGACACCACCACGGCAAGAGCCATTCTGTGACACCGAGTACGGGCATTTCTAAAAAAAATCTGAGATTTTTTAAACTTCCAAAATAAGCTGCCTTCACGGACATTGCATTCCATCCAGGAGCTGACTGAAAACAAGCTGCGAGGAGTTACCCGGGCTCACAGTCTGAGGAGAAGATCCATCAAAAGGGTTCTTCACAGCTGTATGAATTCAGACACGGGAGTCATAGGGCTCCTCTTATTCTGAAATTCCATGTACTCGAGACCAGGACCTGCCTCTTCAGACCCAAAGGATTTGAAAAAGCCACACTGCCAGGCATTTAATGAAACACATTTGCTTCCCTCAATCATGGAGAAATATTGCTGGGAAAATTGTACATATTATGTATTTCATGTTTTTAAAATAACTTTAGTCTTCATTTTAACAGGCTGGACCCAATTCTTAACTTGCTGTTTGTAGATTTCCCCCTTTAATACACCACTAAAAATGACTGTACAATCAGGCCACTTAGTTATAATATGACCATTTGTTTACATGGCATGTTTTAATGAATCATTAATATATTTAGTGGGTACTTTAAGCAATCCATCCTTTACCTTGGTACTTCACAATACACCCCAGGCTTAATGGCCCATTAAAATATGCCCTGTTGAATCTTGTGGCTTAATTGATGCACTTTTGCTGTTTTGATATTATTTTCAGGAAATTTGTTTTTGTTTTCAGCAAGGAAGGACAGTACTAAATTGAAAATGAGCTCAAAAGGCCATCTATTAAATGTAAATGTGGGTGTTTTCCTTATGATTTTTTTCTAATCCTCCCGGTGTTCAAGATTATGGCACATTTAGATTTAAATTACCAGATTGGCTGATCACAGCAGGAAATAGAGTAAGCACATTATTTCTATTTTGACAGAACAATAGAAGATTTTTATACATTTCATTAAGCAGAACTACTTAAAGAAAAAAAAAAGTCTCACTGTGTAGCACCATCTTTTACTCATGAACATCTTGTTGAAAATCCAATTAGCATTTTCAGAAGGAAGAGAAGTCCTGCAGTTAAACTCCACTGCCACAGCAGACATCATAAGTATGAAATGAAGCTCCAATATTTAAATTTTTCTGCGAGCAACCTTTGCAATGCCAAAAATTTATCATAAATTATACTTTAAATTAGGATTTTTTTCTTATCTGCTTTTTGAATTCATGCAGAGAAAATGGAAGTACATAAATAAGCTTCATAACAACTCCAAAAGCATTATCCTATTTGCAAAGAGGAGCTGGTCAGAAAAAACGCTGATGAGTGGACTTTTCCCTACATAGCAATGTTTGATTCTTACTGACTGCAATAATACGTTGTGAGACTGTATTTGTTTTTTTCATAGGGAGCAGATAACTGGGAGCTTATCGATTTCTGTTAGTTTTAACATTATAACTGACCAGTGTATAAATATAAATCCCAAATGGATCAGTCATTCCTTGACACTAGAAGCAGCACAGGTGAAAACAATTCTCTGCAAATTTGTGTTAGAGACTTCATTTTTCACATATTTTAAATCTGAAAGTTATGCACAACAAGAGCAAACACACTAACTGGTCACCTAAGACACATCCCATTCTCTGAATGATAAAAACACAAAGCAAGTGGCAGGTAATTTGGAGGTGGTCAGCTTTACACCTATTGTATCCAGACACAATAAAACTTCCAGCAACTCTAATATGGCAGACTTCTTTCCAAAATTCTGCTGCTGTTGTTTTGCTATACAGTAAGGTAATGCTGTTTATTACCACTCAGATTTAAGAAACAGCAGTAAGTGTGTTTCAGAAAATGTTTACTGCAACTGCTGATTCCCCTAGGGAAAACTGTCTCATAAGGAGGTACAGCAAGCAGACAGTTTGGGTGCCATTGCATTTTGATTTAGCCTAATATAGGGTAAAGGTCCTTAAAATTACATGATAAAATACTATGCAAATTGCTAAGGCAGAGGCAAAGAAAGACAACACAGGCAACTGCAGATACTTGAACTGCAGTGACATAAGGGCACAGCCAGTGATTTGTGCTTGTTTTCCTCCCCATTCTTCTCCTCATTCATTCCCACTGAGAAAACAAGAAAAAGGGAACTCCAATCTAATGATTAAGACACTATCTTAGGTTCAGAATTAATTCCCTGTGTTGATACAGACTGCCTCTGTGATTCTGGACAAGTCATATGGTCCCACTGCACCTTGTTCTCCATGCCATAAAATAGGTTATCCCAGTTTCTTCCTCACAGATGTCAGATGCTCCAGTACTACAATGATATGGACAACAACTGTAGTACCCAGTGGGACTTAGCATGGCAGGCAGTCTTTGTTCATTATCTGCTTCCACCTTCTAAGGCTTTCAAAGGTGATACCTTCTTCTGGCTGAAATCTAGCATGGAGTCTAAGCGTAAATTAGGAGACCATTTATAAAACACAGTCAAATTGTTTCCAGCTGGCTGTGTACTGACTGTGTCGAGATGGGACAAACTACTGCCAGTAATACAATACAAAACTAATAAAGGCAACTTGTCCCTAAGTAACACTGTGCAGCTAAGATAATATTGTATGAAGTCTGCATTCACTGGGAAAAAAAAAAAAAGGCCTAAAAGAGCAATTAGTTTGGAAATGACACCCACCAAATCACACACAGAATCCTGGTCACCTTGGGCTACATGGGCATTAGCAAGTAATGCAGCACAGTAGAGGGAATGGCTAAAGAAAACAGCTGGTTTTGATGGACAAAATCACACTGTGTGCATTAGGGGATGAGATGAGAAGTAGCTTGGACCATCTCTAGCCTGATCCAGTGGGCAGAATTTGTGCAGCACCTGGAGTACAGCAGCATAACTCCCAGTCCAATTGTATCACAAAATAATGTAGCCTCTTTGCTCTCCAAGACTGTTCTGTGAAGCAAATCAAAGCCTGCAGTAACTGGGGATTATTGGGAGACTCATTTCAGAAGCTGGCTCCTGATCTCAACTACAACTTTAATGTAAATGCATGTTTGTAAGACGTGAAAATAGTTTCACTGTGGCAAAAGCCAGCCTGGGAACTTCAGTGTGCCTAGCGGCATCTTAGAATTATCCCAACATACTGCAAGGAAAAATGAACAGCTTCCATGCTAGTTTGAATGCCTGGAGCAGGATTGCAGGTGAGCTCTAACATGTAAAGTTAAGAAGGCCCAGATTCCAGTAGCCCAGCTGGCACATAACAGAGAAATGAATTAACAGCATGGCATCCTCCTGCAACAGCACTGGTCGTACCCTTCCAGCATTCCAGAGGAGAATAAAATACGGGTTTTGTGAGGCAACTAAAATGGTAATCAAAAGATAGTTGATGATCAGCAGTGACTCCAACCTTAAGTAGCTTAACAGCAGGCTTTATACCACTGCTAGCAAAAAGGAGAGCAAAGGATAACGTGGGGCCGAAGTGCAGCAGGGACCAATAACCCAAATTTGTTTTTCAAACACTTGTGGTTCTGAAAGCTCAGAAAGCCTAGGCTCAGTGCCATTCAGGTAGCCCATGAACCCAGAAAATGCCTCATCAAGGTGAGCTGCGATGAAAATATAAACTCATGTCATACCAAAGTTAATTAACATCCCTAAGGTAGCCTTGGCCTTGCCCTTCCCCTCGTTTCCCCCCTGTCGCTGCAAGCAGCGACAGCTTCGTTGCTCCAGTTAGAGCCTGCTGCACAGCAGCCCCTTCCCTTGAGCTCACTTACAGCCTCGGGGAGCACTTTACCTGCTACATTCCATCCTGGTACCTGCTTTGAAAATTTTAGGTGCGCTCCCTGCTGAATGCCATGGCTGTGATCAGCTAATGCACCAACATGGGCTTGTATCCCTCTTGTGCAACCTAGGAGCATTATTCCAGTGGTGGCGATAGGAATTTTTCAGCACAGAAGCCAGCACTGCAGAACAGCATGTATTTTACCTACTGAGTGTATAGCATGCACCTCCCAGAATTCAGACTATATTAAAAACCCAAAAAACCCACACTTTGCTAAACAGCTTCAGCTAATGAAGTGCACACAGAATACTAAATTGAAGGCACTAGACCTAAAATATTCTGGTTTCCTCTGCCCTCTTGTTTCTCATTAATACGCTGAAAAACAAAGAAAGGATAACAGTCTGAGTCTATGACACAAATTAAAATTATATATACAAAGCCAAAGAGGAAATAACATACACATTGGGCTCAGCAATTACATTCAACGAGCAGATGAAAAATTGATACAGTGAGGAAAATACATTGCCACAAGAGCCTTCTCCTCTCCCCAAGGATAAAACAGGACTTTGAATTGCTTCTGCAACCAGCATCTATATTCACTAAGGCAGCACCAGACCAACTAACTACCCTTTGCAACTGCAAATGCATGGAGGTATCCACAGCTACTCCGTAGTCATCATTCTCTATGTTAAGTGAGCCCCATCAAACCACCCCATACCTGGCGACCTGCCATGAATGATGTGGACTGTGGTATGTTTTCCAGCTCAATTTTTCCACTAGTGAATCCCAAATGCTTTCCCCTCTTCTCCTATGAGAGAGGAGCTGTCAACTTTAGCTGCCCAGAGCTGATTTGAAAACATAAATTCAATTTATATTTCTATCCTAGCAACTCACAAAAGTATCTCTCTGCTCCAACATACCCTGTTTGCATTAAAATCTTTTCAGAGATATCTAGTCATTAGTTTAAGCTTAACATAGCAAGACTTCTCAAATCTTTTCCCCTTCCTTTCTTCAGTCACTGCTGACAGTACAGTGCCACTTGCTGCAATCCACAACCTGGGATAACCTTCAACTCAGATCCTTCTCTCTGTCCCCAAATCCAGCTTATGTGTAAATCCTGCAGATGCTCTCTACATAACAAATTCAGCTATGGCTTTTCTTATCAGATCACACTGGAAAAGCTCTCTCCAGGCTCCCAACACCTTTTGTCTTTATTAAAACAACATCTCTTTTTTTCAGGTTTGACAAATGTAATTCTGCCCCTGCTCACATCCATTTGCAATACTTCTGAAAAGATGATTTTCCTACCCTGTCACTTTGACCACATCAGCGATCCTATCTGTCCTCTTTTGGCTCCTTCTTTTATGTTATATCAAACAAAAAGCATCTTCATTTTCTAAGCTCTTCCTTGCCTGTCCCTGCCTTGTCATCTCTCATTCTGCACTGTGAAACAGTGACTTCCACCTTCAGCATCCACTTGCTACAGAAATACAAAAGCAGCTTCATCCTCTCTGCCACTGTGTCCTTCATGCTAGGAAGCAACTCACTTTGAACATCTCCAGAGTTACTTATTACAGTCCCTCAACTCTCTCCACAAAGATATCCTCGCTGTTACAGCTAGGGAATGACCAACCTTGGCCAGTTGTATGCTGAGACCTAGCATGCCGTCTGCTGTCAATACGCTGTTTCTTTGTGTTCCTCTGTCTTTAGTAACCACTTGTCTCATCTTACAACACCGCATTGTCTGTTCAGTGTTAGCACAGTGCTATACTTCATAGCCCAAGGCTGGGCTTCTGGGCGCTGTGGGAATGCAAATAATAATGAGCCAAACCACTGTCTTTTCTCTGCACCTGCCTGTGCGGCTGCTTGCTGAATAGCCTCATTTGGAAGCTGGGCTCCAGCTCTGCGTTTGTTGCACAGATCATGGTGTACACATCTGAGAGCACCATGGGTTTACTAGTGCAGTCCAGGTTCTCATAATTTCATTGGCAAGTGCTAAGGGCTCAAAGGATTTTCAGATCATCAAGTATTGACAAGTAAAAGCTTTTATATTGGAGAAATATGAAACAGCACAGATCTTGGGCTTCTTTTAAGAAACACATAAGCCACAAGATTTCATTTCATGTCATGAGAGTTTTGCTTTTAAAGAACAGAAATCTGTGCCAAAAGGCACTCCTTTGCCCTAGCAACCATTTCCAGGGCAACAGACTTTCTTCTAAAGTTGAAGCTCTTTACGTCTTGCAGAATCAATTCTTCAGAGGTCTCAATTTCCCATCCTTTGCAAGTGATAGATGCTCAGGTAGTTTATGATAGGTACACCATACCATTCAGATGGAATTTTATCATTAGAAAACTGGATGTATCTATAGCAATGCTGATCTTGGTTATCAGTTAGGACTGAACGTGGGACATTGAGAACCAAAAAGCAGGTTTTGCATCTTGAAAGATAGACCACTACTGCCTGAGGACTGGTGAAGACATCATTAAGATATATAGCGTATAGTGTACTGGCACCCCAAGAGTAGGTGCAAAAAGAAAAGAGGAGTTTGGATAGACTAGAGAAAGCACAGAGAAGGGGAAATGTGACTAGAAAAGTACAAGAAAGTCCCAGATATTGAAAAGGAAAATCCTTGGAGTACTTCAGTTTTTCTTTCCCAAGAGAACGCAAAATGAACCGGAATCCTGGTTCATAAATCTATGTTAAAAATGCTTCACCTAATATACTGAGCTTTGATCTACTCACATCAACTTTCATCTTCAACTAATCATTGTGCTCTGGGCTGGCTGGCAGCAGGACAGGTATATCTTTCCAAAACCTATTGGACAGTAACTAATTTTAAAGATTGGTTTGCAGTTTGTAATGACATGGCTCTTGTATATGCTCTGTATAAATCAGTACAGTCTCCCATGCTACACTGAACAAATCAATAAATCACTTACAAATAACACTTGCAGACCTTTTATTATCAAGTGCCCTTTGAAACACTTCCTGCCCCTTTCACATATTATTTCCTATCTTCAGTAGTTACTAGAAAGGTATTTTATCATTTAACTGTCTGTCACATTGGAGACATTTTATGCTTAACTGCCTAGTTGCAAAAAGATTCAGCTGACTTCTGTGAACCTTTTTTCCTTGGCCTCAATACCCTTGAAAATTCTCTTAAAATCAGGACAAACACTGGCATATGAAAACGTGACCCCATGACCAGATCCAGTCTAAGAGTAGCAACAAAGTATTATGGGATCTGTCTATTTACTCAAAACAAATAAAGCTTCTGGTGTTCAGTGAAATTGGTTTATAGCAAACTACTCACAACCAAAGAACACATGGAGAAATATTTATCTTACTCATTTGGTGAATAATATTGGAAAGCAAAGCATTCATTTATGGTGAATTGGTGAATGAAAAACTGGGTTTGATCAAATAAGTTATTGATTATGAACTTGGTCAGTTTTAATTAGAAAATTGCCTCCAGGGGGATTTATATATGTTAGAATGATTTCTAAATGCAAAAAGATTCACAGATATTCATTGCAACTGCTTGTCTTCAAAAACACAAAGTCTCTGCCTCACTTCGTATTTCCTATTTCTGACTAAATTCTTCTACCCTTCACTTCGGGTGGGTTTTGTTTCTTTTAAACTTCCTCCCAACAGTGGTAATGGAAAGCACCAGGTCCTACCCCAAAAGAGTTATTTGGAATGAGAAAGGAATTTTCTCCTTTTTTTAAAAAAAAAAAGGGTTTTAGCATTGTAATTGTCATCAGTGCTAACAGCATGTAAATCATCACTCTTTTCAAAAGATCAACCAATGTAAATTCTGGTTAGCTGTATGGAAAAAGTGCCATGCATCTTTTTGCCAACAGCACTAAGATCAGAATTTTCAGGTGTGTCTATCTGAATCCCATGTACCCAAATTTCACTGGAAGTCAGTGGGCCACAGATGCTAATTCGCTCAGAAGCGTCAGAAATAATTTCTACTAAGTTCTCATGTAAGCTGTAAGGATTTGTGCTCTTAGTGTTCAAGAACTCACATTCTAGTCTTTGAGATTAGCCAACATAGCTCCAGTTACAGATCCCTGCTCAAGAAAGAGGGTAAACATGTTTAGATACTTAAATAGGATAGAAATGACTGATTTTATTTAAACAGCCCAACCATACTAGAAACTTTTATTCTTCAGAGAACCTCTTTATACTGCAGCAACCTACTCCTGCTGATGTCTGCTAGGGAATGAGCAGAGGGAAACTGGGAAATACATGTCTGCGAAAATGTATCTGCTTTGGGTGTCCTCCATTATCAGTTTTTCCACACAATTGTTTTCATATTGTGCTTCTGCTCAGCCCACGCTTGGGTTCACAAAGGTCAAGTGTAGCTCAGCATGGCTGGGACACCAGAACTTGAGCTGCCCAGATAATTCACTGGGGCCTGCCTGGCATGAGTAATGGGAGGTATTTTTTCTGATAATATAAGAAACAGAGATATCAAAACACAATAAGCAATATAATAAATCCATATTGTCCAGATCTGCACATAATTCTAGTTAAATACCTAAACTTCCAACCACCTATTTCAAAGGACAATGTGTTTGAAGAGCAACATTAGTGGATCCTTTCAGTCTTCTCTTTCCATGCAGCCAATAAAGAGCATCACATGCACCTGTGCACTCCAAATTACACAGATCATTACAGAAGAGAAGAGACTTCCATCATACTCAGCAGCAAGGAGTGGATGATGGATTTTGTTACAAACTTTAAACTTTTAGCAGAACCTAGAGCAACAAATCTGAGCTAAGACTTCTTTCAGGAGAAAGCATGCAGTATTCCCTCTTGTAAGCATGAGAAACTGGATTTGCAGTTAATGTAAGACCTGCTTTGGTCCTTATACTAATTGGGATTTTGGCACACAGCCATATGAAATTTAAAATATTCACATATTTGATCTAATGTTTCAGAAACAGCAATAGCCATAAATTCTAAACTAAAAGAGATTATCAACCTTAAAATCTAGAAATTTTTAATGCTTTTTTCTAATATAGTTAGAGGTTTCATCTTTTCTGGATGGCACAAATTAAAATACTTGGATAAATGCTCAAGGCTTTGGTGGGAATCATCTCTTCCCCAACACTTTTGTAAGCTGGGACACCAAATTTTTTTTTCTGCAAGGTAATCAGTAAGCTTTTGTAATAACGAAGCTTTAAAGAACCTATAGATACCTCCTTAGGTTATATAAGAGTATATATATTTCTAATGTGGCGGTTGATGAACTAGAGTGTGTTGGGATGTGAAAAAAAAGCATTAATGAGAATGAAGATGTAAGAAATAACATTAACCAGGCCTTTTCATTAGAACTGAAGAGAGCTGTGCACATGTAAAATGGGTACATAAAGTTTTATAACACATTGCCTGCTCAGAACCTCTAACATTTATAATACATTTCCATTACTATTTGCTGTAAATTGACTGTCTTCTACATTAAAAATAAATGGTTCCATTTAGACAGCTAAAAGGTTTGATTGCAAGCAATTGTAGTTGACAGTATCAAACAGAAAAAGTCTGTAACTTTGAGCTTAAAGCAGAAAAGAAAGATGAACTTCACAGAGCTGATCACTAGAGAATGAACCCTGAGCTGTCTTCCATTCCATTAATGCTTTGTCCTGATTTTGGGGGTTGGTCCTCCACATTACTTTTGGAAAGCAAGAGGAGCACCACCCTTTGTCCGCTTCAGTCATCAAAGAGCTGGAACAGTCAGCAGCAATTTTTAATTCGATTCAGTTTGTCAATAGCAACAACTGTAACTCTCCATAATCAATGCCCACATACAGCACAAAAGGCTGTGAAGAGTTCTACTGGCTTTTATTTTATTAGTAGGCAGGGACCTGACAATACTTCCTGGAGCTCCTGCGTGAGCAACCAGTCTAGAAGCCAGCCTACCCCTGCTTTGCCGATGAACCTTTTCAAACAGTGAAAAGAGAGAACATGGAGCTAGTAGAGACAACAGCCCTTGCTTGGTTAATCTTCTTTATGTTACATGCAGCCTGCAGAGGGCAGACAACAAGTGGCCTAACCAGCCCTGTGGGCCTAGACCCTTTAGGAACAAGGAAGGAAAGTAAGTGCCCCCATCTACGTTGCTGAAAATAATATATATGTGTAAAAGCCAGAGCATACATTGTTCACTCATGCTCCCCTAGTTAAGCTGAAGAGTGCTGGTGCGTGGTGTGCCATCATCTCTCATTATTTCACCACATCAATCACTTGAAAGCGGGTGGAAGAGTGGCATACTGCCAAAAGAAGATAAATAATTGATGTTAACATAAAGAACATACAGCAGCACTCACATCAACAGGGAAGAACTAAAGCAAGAGTTCAACAGCAAATATGCTCTTGTAATCTTTTATCTTTTGTTCTCCCTCATGGGTGTGACCCAGTTTATCACGACTGCACAGACTGGCAGCAAGTTGAGAAATCTGCAGCAGAGCTGCCTGGGAAGACAGCACAAGTCTGATGAAATTTTAAGTGATTTTCTGTATTATAAGGTAAGAAAAAGTCTTTTAAGTGAGGACACACAATAAATCTTGCCAAAATGCACCAAAGCCAGGTTTACGGGACAGTTACACACAGCAAACCGGCTTACTAGCCCTACCTCCAGGCTCCCTCTGCCATGATATGCCATTGCTGACCTCGATTCAGAGAGAAACTAAAGATCTCATGAGTAGTGGAAACAAATAATACCAAAATGTGCAAGGACTGTTGTGCTCCCAGAACACTTGCACATTTTCACTAGTCTGCTGGAGACTGGGAATAAAAAAACATATCTCCCCTGTAACTCTTGATATTTGGTCACTGCCACAGACAGGACAGCGAAATGGACTTCTCCATATCATCCCATCTACCTATTCTTAAAACACTATTCCTCTTTAAAAGCACAATTAAGTCGTATTCCCAAACTTTTTTCCACCCACTACTGAGTGGGCTACAAGCTAGTGAAATTGTTTGTTCAAACAATCGCATGACCCAAGAGCGCCTGTTCCAAGCAGAAGCTTAGAATCTTTATCCCGCAGCAGCCCCACTGTTCAGTAATTAATTACTGTATGAATAATCATCTTTCCAGGTTATGCAGAAATCATATGGGGTCTGAGGGATTTTTTCAGCTGTTAGCTGGTTAACTGCTTATCATGTGACCTCAATTCTGCAAGCATCACCCTGGTGAAGTCTCCATGGAAATGGAAGTCATCTCATCTCACATCATGCCTTTTACCTGTCACACTCCCCTATTCAATAAAGGTGTTTCATGACTGTTACCATCTTCACTGTTTGACTGACAATTAAAAGAGGGGTCTGTAATTGACTTATATTGGATTACATTCTGCTGTGCAAAGACAAACAAAGCCTCAATAACTAACAGGTGAAAGAAATTAGTTTATTCAGCTGTCTACAAGTTTCAAGAATAAAAGCCCTTCACACTTCATGCAGGAGAACAGTGGAACTAGGTTGCGTGTCTGCAGCAATTCAGTGGTCAGTGTCTGGAAAACTTTTAAGAAGCATATAAAAGATAAAGTGGGAATGACATAAATTTAGAGCCTAAGAGGTAAGAGCAATTTATTGCCGAATAATCTGTTCTTGCTCAGAAAAAGTGATAGGTAGAGCAGTGAGGGGAGCCTTTGATTTGTATATCCTACAACAGCTCAGCCTAAGCTGAACATTAAGCAAGCATCGCAGCCAAGGGTGTTCCATGGGCTCCCAGGTACTCCCTGTGCTCAGCGGCAAGGACAGGCTCCTCTACTTTGTCACCTCCCAGTTCCCATGGCTCTTGGTCCTAATTTCAGTGACCTGAACCACATGCTGACCCCCCTCACTCCCTGCTGAGTGGCACAGAGCAGCGTTGGTGTCTGTGGAACCACGTTAATCCAGGGTGCAGTCCTTCATCCTGACATGCTTTACAGGTAAATACATTCTTTTACTTAACTGCCATTCATCTACCTTCACCCACTATAAGCACTGTCTACCTCTAGCAGGTGCCCTGTCATAAAAACACATTAATTTGGCAGCAGTAATTCTATTTTGAATGGTGTCTGAATTATTCTACGTGCAACATTCAAAACAGGAAAGATTGAAACTGGGTAAGCAAATACTAATATCACAGCAAAATCTCTCAGCCCATCAGCTGCGTGTGCACGTGCTCTTTGACACTGAATTTGTATGTCAGGTGTGTGGTGACAGCAGATGTATACGCAGCCCTGAAATAATGTTAAAAATATGCAAGTTCTTGCAGTGAGGCAGAAAGAGCATGTGCACATGTGTACAACTGCCACCTTTGTGAATTTTATTCCTAGATGAGTAATGCAAACAATGCAATCATAAAATATTCTTTTGCTACCCCTTTTAGTATTCATAGTGTGCTTGTGTGGTCTAAAAACAATTTAGACCAAAGAAAAACTAGTGCTGCTTTTACTGATTCTGATATTGAATTCTTTTTCTCTCTGCTATCCCCTCCATGAATACACAGTGAGTCAATCTGGTATGTCTTGATGGTTGAATAAGCTCTTTGATTTTTGAATTATTTTGAGATTAACTGAATTTGAAATGTGTGCTGCATGCAATGTCTTGCTGGCACAAAAAGATGAGCTTTGTTATGGACAGAGAAAAGTTGCAAAGCCACATTTTTCATTACTACTCTGTCCTGCTGAACTTGTGTGCCTGTCAGACTGCTGCCTGCCACGACAGCAGGGGCCACCAGGTGGAAAAGTTCAATTTCCAATATTCTCTCCTGACCTGCCTGAACTTCAGAGAGTAACAAAACAGTCTTTTCCAGCACAACAAAAAAAACAAATCTCTGTCATAAATAATAAAAGATAGTAGGCATTACATTAGGCTGCCTGAAAGCTGTATAATGTCAAGAATGCATCCCACTCCACCTGAAAAAACATGTTTTTATTCATATAATCTCTTATAGTGCCCCAAAAAGTTACTAGACTTTCTACAAGTTCTCCTTGGTTGGTGCTCTGAGGTGCTGTTAATCAGGAGCTCTGAAGAGCTGGCTGTCCCCCTGAAAATTCCAAGATTGTAAAATGACTTTACAACATGGACAGAAGCACATATTCCTAATGTTAGTGTCCATGCAAATTACTATTACCACTATAATTGCCATTGAAAAAACTACATGACAGGACTAAGAAGGAGAGCTGCCAAGCTGAATGCAGGGAAAAAAACAGAAGGAATAGTCTCATCAGATATTCCACCACAATCCAGACACACAGTCCACGTGGCTTTGCCCTTCAGAAGAAGAGAGGGAGGGGAGCGCTGGAGCGGCTAGTTCTTTACAACATTCCCTAAGCACGTTAGAAACACCACTTCTAACAACATCCCTCTTTTCTGCCTTGAAATTACCCCAGTTTTCCTCTACTTTTCTTCCAAGAGTAGCCCCTGAAGAAGTCTCCTACAAACTCCAGGTGCTCGATACCTGACCTCTTCCCATAGTCACTGCTAATGAACCTTGGATCCATAACTGCCACTTTTGATCCTGCCACAAGACCAAGTCAAAAGAAAGGACTTCAGTCTGTGTCCCAGTGAAATCCAGGTACAGAATCCAGAGGACCCCAAAATAGATCTGAAAGGCACCAGCAAGTGCATTATTATTCAGCCTGAGCTTCATGAGCTCTGAGGTCTGATGAAAGGGAGAGAATGACTCAGAGACTATGGGCTGTGTTACGAGGGTGTGAAGTAAAGCTGCATAAAGCTTGGGAGTGTTGCATTTCTTGAGAAGTGTAAATATGGGGGAAATTTCAGTGACAAACGTAGGAGTCAGAGGAAAAACAGCTTTTTCTTCTCATCTGTTTATTAGTGCCTTCCAGTCCTTTTGTCCAGCCAAAAGGCGTTTGTGCATAGAAAATACATTTATAGTCCTCCTACTGCTTCTGCAGCACTTCACACCCTCTCTCTTAGCCTTCATACTCTTCATCACCCCTGACACTCAGCTTTCTTCTTCTCTCCTGCCTACTCTCTTTCAAGTCCCCGTTTCTCTCTCCTTTCTTCATCCCGCCATTCTTCCTTTTAGCTCAAATTCCTGGTACTCAGGTTGGAAGTGCCCTAAGCTGTCTAAATTAATTTTCCTTTCCTATTTAGACCTGATCAGCTTTTTAAAGACAGGAAAAGAGCTCTTGTCCCATAGAGCATGGGCCTGTCCATTTCCAGAAAATCTATGGCAGTACAGTAAAAGCAGCACTGCTAATATCACATTTCACTAGCTTCTCTGATGACTGGTATAATTGAAATAAATTATGAATCCCACATGTGCCACACTAACAGAAAGCAATAAAACACAATATTTATGAATAAAGATAGCAATTATCTTATTAAATCAGACAGTAATGTTATTCTACCAGAGGACTCTTCATCTTACATTATAATCAATACTGATTATGAGTGTAAAGGAAAGGCTCTTGCCATTACTATAAAAAGGTCCCATAGATTTTAAAAGGTAATGAAAGATTTTCTGTAGAAAGTAGAATTCAGCAGAGTTATAACTGAGATTCTGAAACAATCTATTTGGCTTTTAAGGTAGAAAGACTGCAATATTAAGCCAGATTTTGACATCATTGACATCAGCGTCAGGCTGATGGAATTGTATCGACATCAGTATTGTTATCCAAGATTGATATCAGCATGACTAGAAGCAAAATCTCAAACTTTTAAAAGGTTTTTTTAAGGGCTGAAAGAACTTAATAAGACACTTGACATACTTCTGTAGCTCTGTTTTAGTAGGTGGTAATTTTCTAGAGACGTAGCACACAAGCTTGATTAAAAGATAATGATCCAAAATGTATAACTATTTCTGGAACATCTATTTTAGTCATTAAAAGCAAAAATTATCCCCAAGAAACATACTTCCTGCCTCAGCTCCATGCCTATATTCAAGGACAGGTTTGACCAAGATTTTCAGAAACAGTAAGTGATGCTGACACCTCAGCTTTGTTCCTGTTTCCTTATGATTTATCCTGGTTTTCCAACAGATGTACCTCTTTTAAAGGTGTTTTACATAGACTACTTAAAGCCACAACAGTGCTCTTAACGTAACAGGTAAATATATTTATTAAAATTGAGTAAGCTATAGAAATGACTTCCACCTTGACACAGAAGATTAAACCTGTATTTAACACTGTTGGTCTTGTTCTTAAGAAGAAAATAATAATTATAAGACAAAATAATTCTTTTCAAAATTATTTGCTCCTTATTTTTCTGTGGAGGAGAGAGGAAAATGCAGTCATTGGCCAAAGCAAGCATTTCCCCACATGGTCCCAGTACATCCATGCTCAGTAAGGAAACATCTGTTTCAACTTTCAAATACTCCATAACCATAAATGAGCAAGTAGTTAATAGCGACAACATTGAGTCCCATGGCATGGAAGCAGGGAATGACCCTGCCTGCACTTGCTTGGGCTGATGCTCTCAACATTTCTCAGGGAAGGGATGGGAGACATGGAACAGCAGGTTCCCAAATCAAACAGCACAATTCAAGGGTTGCTGCTTGTCCTGGCCTGAGGTAAAACAGAACCAATTTTCTTTTCAGTAATTTTACTTTTCAGTTAAGCCTTTTCTAACTCTCTGAAATTAATGCCGTATTTTTCAGACAGTATCTGCTTCTAGCAGATAAGGTCTGATATTTATAGTGAATACCAAGGAATGGTATGCAGAGAGGCTCCTGGTTATACTTATTGCTCTAACACCCAAGGGCAGCTCACTTTGGTACCTGCCCCGTTGGAGGGTTGGAAGCGGAAAAGCATAGAGGGGTCCCACCTGTGGGAAGGAGCAGACAGGACAGGTGACCCAAAACTGACCACCAGGGTATTTCATCCCATCTGCCTCATGCTCAGTATAAAAGCTGAGGGATCAAAGGGTCAGCCTTTTTCTTCAGAAGACTCTGTTAATCTGCATTTGATCCTGATCCATGTCCTGAATCCAGTTCCTGAGTTCAGACCCATCACTGAGTCCAGTCTGGGACTTTTCCAGTGCCTTACAGTGATGTGATCGTCATCGTGGGAGCTCGATACAGTTTTGCATACATTGTATGTATTTCATTATTTTCTTATTAATATTATATTTTCTTTTTATTATTTTGTTGTTAATATTTCATTAAAGTAGTTTAGTTTCTTTTCAACTCATAAGTTCTCTCTTCCTCTCATTCCTGTCTCACTTGGGAGAGAAGTTAAAGAGCATCTGTCATTCGTTTTAGTGGGCAGCCCAGCCCAAACCATGACACTGCTGATTTGAAGACTGAGAAGGGCTAGGAAGGAGGGGAAAGAGAAGGGGAGCTTGTTAGAGGGAAATGTGTTGAACTCCAAGAAGGATTTAATCATCAAACATTTTCTTTTTTTGCCAGAGGAAAATGCAGGAATTGTCATGGCTACCATGAAGCACGAGAAAAAGTTTCACTTAATCAGAATATGAGCTAGGCACGAGCACCACATTGCAGCCGTTTAATAATATTTCACAGATAGCATGATAGAAACTGGGAAACAAGCAGCTGCCACTATATGGGCAGTCACAGCAAAAGAAAGCTCAAGGAAACATATCAAGGTAGTGCCATTACAGCCTCAACCAGAAACCAAGGGTACTGACTCTTGGTAAATGCTTACTCCACTACTTTGTGTGCAAATACTCACTCCGCTCCCCTCACGCTCTCCTCCTTTTTTCAGTTTACAACCACCATCATAAGAACAACTCTATGCTTAGCATTTTTACCTTGTCTTTATTCTCCTCTTTGAAATCAAGGGCATGTTTAGATAACGAGATTCATGAATTTCCCCTACTATTCAGCACAAGTATTTTGACCCCATGCGGGAACCTACGCTGCAGCTGGCCACAGTCTTAATAGAAGCAGAGCTATGAGAAATTTTCCCAGCAACTTTGAAAATCCTGGAAAACTCCCCTGACCTCTTGTTCTGTTACTTGCAAGTAACAAGCTCAGCCAAAGTTCTCTGACATCTTTTGGAGTTTGCAATTCTTTCAAATAACCTTTTACTAAATTCTGTGTGAACCTACCCAGATTTACAGCTTCAGGATTAAATCACGCAAACCTCAATGGGCTCTGTGTAAAAATGAGGTGAAACCACAATGGCTTTGAGTTCTGCTCGCAATTTCAGGCTTGCTTTGAACTCAATGCACAAAGAAAAATGTAAGCCCAAGCAAACAGTCTTTTGAAATCCTGCTCTCTTGGAGGTACAGTAGACAAGCCACCTCTGCACATTACCGGGAGCTTTATTCTGTGGTACAGGGTCAGAAGGAGGGAAAACCCATTCTTGCCCTTCTGACTAATAATTTCCACGTCCCAGTTTTAAATATGTGTCCACCTCCTTTGATCAGTTTCCTCAGCCAAGCTCAAAGTTTTACGTTTCAGAAAATTTCACTTTCCGCAGCCTGATGCCAAAAATAACTTATTGTGAAGTCTTGAAAGCAGTACTCATTTCCTCCACTCTTGAGATCTGTCTCCTCCTCCTTTTTTACCAGCCTACAATATATCATATATCTAAAGAACACACTGGTCATGTCATTCGTATTCTACATGTCTCCTTCCTTGCACTTCAACACGTCTATATTGTAATGGGCCCTACCCTATTCTAGCGTCTTCAGATGAGGTTTCCCATTAACCACTCCAGCATACAAAATTTCAATAGTCCTCTCAGCAGATGCTTACAAGCAGGGTTCATTCTATAGGTTCCGACACTTCTTTCCTTCTACAGACACAGAGAAAACAGAAATGTTTCTGCTGGTTCTTTTCCACTTCCACTAAAACTCTGAATTTAGCACGTATTGATCTAACCTGTCACTGGTGACTTACTGACCTTGATATTTTAGCCTAATCATATCTTTTTTTTCCTTCCTCTCTCTCAAAAAAGTGAACCCAGACCAAAATAAAAGGAAAAGGTAGAATCTTCTCTCATACCCATTGCCTTTCTAGCCTGTAATGAGCTTTGTTATTATTCTAAGATTTTCTTATCCTGAGGCATCCTCCAGATCAGTTCACAGTCCAGAATGCATGGAGACAAATGTAAAAGCAAGAAATTGTTAATACATGTAGCTCGTGATTGCAAATGATATCATAAAACTATCCAAGTAGTCTAGTAAGCCAGTTAAGACATCTTTGTTCTTTACAGAGAAAACAACAGGTGCCGATCCGCAAGAATATCTTTAGAGACCATGCTGGCATACATGAAAGAATTAAGCATTTGATGCTTCATTTCAGAAACAAGTATGATAACAAGATCCCATTCTTGTGGCAAATCTGGGTTCTCCAAACTAACTAAAACTAACTAAATCCCTTTCTGATAATACCGGTACATTTCATGAGCTAGTATTGGAAGAATTCTTTCTTTGACTTCTACATAAGAGGTGTTCAGTTTGGAAGTCTGTTTTGTTGTGGTTGTTTTACTTTTGCTTTAACTATCAACTATAAATGCAACCTGCGAACTGAAAATGAAGTAGTACTTCTACCCTATTTCACAAAAATCACTACCAACGAGTATTGAGTAATCGATAATAAAGAATTAGTACTTAACTCATGGTTTCATTTGTACATGAAGCAGAACAGAATTCACCTCCCTCTCCCAAAGCTGTATTGAGTTTGCAGTGTTAAGATTACCCAAGTGCAGAGTCATTTATTAACAAAGTCTACAATCTTGAAGAGAAATACATAAGACCTGATCTAACGCCCTTAAATCAGTTAACCGATTCCCGCTGACGTTGATAACTTAAGATAGGGATCATAGAGCCAAGTATGTGCAGACATAAACAACCAAACTGTTCAAAACAGACTCTATGTAAAATTAAACTCTATCCAATAATCTTTTTATAGATTGTTTAGAAGCAAATTAACTAAGAAGATTCAATAATTCAACATCACATTAGGCCAAAAGTGAGATTCTGCATTTGGTCATAAATAGAAGTGCACAGAATATGATCATGTGTCTGCCAAGAATATTTCCTTGTTCCAGCCTAGCCATTCTTTCTCTGTGTATTCTAATTGTTTCATTTTGGCAAAGATAAGTTTTCCAAATTAACTTTTACTGACCCTTGCTCCCTCCACCAGCTTCATAATTCTCATCACTGCCTTCTGAATGAATAATGTTTGTTTATTTCAGCTTCTTTCCAGCAAACACTTTCCATCAAACATCTGTCCCAAGATATGTATTAGCTGGAGGGTATAAACAACGTGTTCACCCTGTTTGCAATTTCTCACTGCCAGTCTTTGCAACAGTGAGACTGTCTTGTAGCCATGCAGGCTGTATACTCTGGGGGCCTTCCGCAAACACAATTGCATTTTCAAAACCCCCTCTGCTGTTCAAGACACAGCCTGATGTTTTTCTGTCCCCCCCCAGGTCAAAGCTAAGCCTTGTCAAGCTGGAGGTGTGCAGCTACCAGTCTGAAGTTTGCTCAGCCATCAGTCAACTCCCATCCAAACAACCATAATTATTTCCTGGAACAGATACACTATTACAGGCTAACATTTTTGACGTGGACAGCTTAGAGCAGTGAAGCAGCAAGAAGTAAGAGCACAAGTGTATAAAAGAGACATTATTAATTACTATGAAATGCTACAAATATTGTGTGTCCACTTAATACTGCATTTGCAGTTCTGGTGAAGTACACTCTTCCATTAGTACAGTCTCCTCTTATGATTTTTCAGTGCCAGATAAGAAAAGAGGTGTTTACAGCCAGAAGCAAGCACTTGATATCAATTTCCAGGACACTTTATAGACCATACTAGAGATGCTGACATTGGTCACAAGACTTTATCAGGATCCAAGAGCATTTTGCGTACTGAGACTGTTATTTAACCCAGTACCAGAGCTTCATCTGGGGATGAAAAAAAAGAAACTTTGGCTCCGCTCCTCCTGCAGCAGAGCTCTGATGTGTCAGGGAAGACAAGAGGCTGATATAGTACCTGGTGAACCTGCTAATACACCTGATCCTGGGGCCACTGCATGGTGAACGCAGATTTCATGTACCTTTGACATCTGAAAGTTGAAAGTTTATGAACTTAAGGAGGCCAAGAAAGCCTGTATCATTTCTCTTTGGGAGCTTTTGGCTCTCAGTGAAACCCGTCCCAGGACAGTCCAAAATATAAAGCTTAGTCAGGTAGACATGTTTTAACCCAGTCAGACAAGCGTAACAAAAATGTGTAGAAAGACCACTAGGCATTAGTGAAGATAAGTACTCCAACATGTTTCTTATAGAATCGAGACTATAACTAAAAGAAAAGTGCTGTGTAAAAAGGGGTGGAAAGATCAGGGAAAGGATGTGAGAAGGCTTTCTCTTACAATCCCAGCACAGGTGTACAATAGCAGCTGCTAATAGGAACTGTCAAGGTAAAGAAACTGTGACTGGACAGCATAAAAGCTGAGAAGAAAGCAAAAGAACAGTGAATAACAGCAAGCACAGGTAAATAGCGGTACAAAAGTGCCATCTACACTTATAACCAAGGACAGCACCTAATGTTAACGAATGCATTAACATTCTCAGGCGATAAGCTCATATACTCACAGCATTAGAGCATTTTAACATGTCTTGAGTAGCCTGTTAAAGGGGGAGGACAGGTAGTGCTTCATAAATTAAATCAAATACATTATGTGATCACATTTATTTTTATCTGAGCCTACACCTCTTGAATTTTTTAACACCTTAAAAAAAAAAACATAGATATGCCCTGCAAACCCATCAATTTGTCAAGTTTAGATTTTGAAATGCATATAAAATTTACACCCACTGAGCATATTTTTATACCCACATAAAAATTTATTCTGGCAGTGTTTTGCCAATATGTCATCTATAAAGTTTTGTTTAGACTTTTTTTTATATATATACACACACTATATAAGGGCCTAAGGTTGCTTTTCTGTTGAAGAGCTTTTTATCTTAGTCATACCCTCAGCATCATTCTGCCCATATTTGAGATATAACGTCTTCCAGGTGAAGAGAAACACTGACCACTAAATTGGATTTCAGTGCTGACTACAAACTCAGTAAAGACTGTAATAATGTTTTGCACGGTCCTCTCTGGGCGGGCAAAATTCAGGGTCTGCATGCCTTACAGTGGACACAGCTACCTGCCTGTCTGCTCCATCTTGTGATGTAAGCACCTGGAGACCGGGTAATGATTTAACTGGCCAGATTACTTATTCCTACAAAAGAAGATTGCAGCTGAAGTCTGTATGGCAGCCTCAGCATTACAGCTATGCACTCCTTGTTCAGGCAGGCTTAAGAACTAGATGACTCCAGACTCCACGCTGTGCCTTCACTGCAGAAGTCATCACTAGGGAAAGATGCAATCTGCCTCGTGGCTGCTCGGCACTACAACTACACCTTACCCCATCACACCACCTTCCTGCAAATCTCTCTGGAAGATTCTCCAGCGCTGGGAGAAGGCAGAAAAGTGCCAGGCATATTGGCAGAATGCTGTGTCTGCGCCCAGAGAAAGCTACTGACACCTTTGAATGTATCCCTGTGCATTTCTGGTCCAGACCCGCAACGCAGCCTTGTATCTCTCAGTCTGCATAAAGCAAAATATCATCCCCACAAAACAAAAATCCACAAACTTATACCAGAATGTAGTAGCCAGTAGGTAAAAGATAAGGAGGCAGCTGCACCTGATATTACTGGGGGAGGTGGCGGGGGGGAGTATTCAATGTCTTTAAGTGCCAAACTAATAGTTTTCCCACTTGAATCTAGAGTACAGAAAAATCACTTTGTAAGGGTACCCTGCTTATTACTGTAGTAGAAAACAATAACACAGATGTGCCCATTTTCTTCTTAAGCTAAGTACCTGTCACATCCTGCTTGGGTCTTTTTATTCCCTCACAGGTTCTATTTGATTAGTGAGAGATAACTTATGAAAAGCAATTTCAAAGGCTGTACAGTACCACACTCATTTTTCCAAATGTTGCTTTTAATGGGTTCTGCACACTCTATGGTGTCCTGGGTTTTGTATTAAATAACCATAGAAAGTCACTGTGATACAGCTTCAATGATCAACTAACACAGATCTGACTATATGATCCAGGAAAAAAAGCTTTTATGCCTCCTCCGGGCCATGGCTGTGCAGTCTGCTTTCCTTTGCTGTTGTGTACTTTGTAATCCTGTCTGCTTACTGCCACCAAGACAGCAATTTCAGAGAATCTACATGGTAGGTAACTTGGCAACACTACCAGCCAGTGAAAACTACCTTCATGTTACAATTTGCCTTAAGCTGGACAAATGCATATGAATTTAGGGCTAGAGTTAGGACTGTGTCTACATGTCTCCATTGACTATACACACAGAGAGCCATTTATCCACTCCCACAGAGGCCACCTAATTCTCACTGCATTCCAGGAACTTACTGGCATCCTTAAGCACCCAAACCTCTGTTTTATTTCCTTCCCTTGTATTTAGGCTGACACTTGACACATCAAAAAGGAAAACCTGTCTTTGTCCACAGAGTAAGTACATGAGCCGATATATGGAAAAAGTCACAAAGAGCGAGAATATAAAATCTTTTTCTCTTCATTTCGTTGTGACTGCTCGTGCTGTCACATTCATCTTTGGCACAAGTAAAAGCAGGATTGCTCGTTTTTCATTTTTGGATTTTGATGTGCATGGTGGCTAGCACATGGCACCATCTCACACTTCCCTGTTACCAGGATCATGCACAGAAATACAGGAGAGCTCAGCTCCCCAGGCCCTGCAGACCCCCGGACACTCGCTCAGTTCTCTTTCCCTGTCGATGAGAGCCAGTGCGCTGACTCAGGCAACAGAGCCCATGGCAGGCACTGTGCTGTTGGGCTGCCTCCTGCATTTATGTGTAACACAGAGGCACCATAAACTAGCAAAGGCAGGACTGGAGAGAACGCCTTTCCTTAAAGGGGAGACCATGCCCTGGTCAGACAGGACATCAGTAGCTCAGCAGAGTTTGAGCCAAGGCTGAGCCCAGATCTGTGAACAGTCTGCCACAAGGCAGACCTTTCAAACTCTGAATTAGTGAGAAGACTGAAAATCATCTCATTAATCTATTAGTATCTGAACCTGGCACAGCCATCTTAAGAGCATGTGCCCTCATTAATTTAAAGCACACCAATAACTTCCTGCCCTCTCTGTTGCTGCAGATTTTCTACATTAAACTGTACCTTTCGCTTCCATATCTCATCCCCAAACATTTTCATATATGACTTTTACAACTGCAGTACAATTTCACCTGGGCAGTTCTTGTGCTCCTTCATACGTGCGTACTGTGGAAAGGTATGTATTAGGTAATTAAATATCCAATGACAATCACATTTGTGTGCATAAAGTGACAAAAGAGTTTGAAGCCTAATTTTAACTATCCTCTAAGAAGTTACTATAAATCCAAAATGTAATTCTTGAAAAGGACACTTCCAGTCTAAAGTTAGACAAATTTAATAGCCCACTGCAAGAAGAGTTAATACTGCCCCCACTCCCGCTCTTCCCACAGCTGTTATTCCCTGTCCCCTCCCCTGGGCACTCACTGATCCTGCAGAGGTTGTGTTCAGAAAGCTGAACTAACAAGAGACAACTCACTTTTTTTTTCCCTTCGCCTCCAATATTCTTTTTTTTTCTTCCACAATTTAGTTCAAGATACCAGACAAGCACTAGCGCTAGAGCAAGGAAGTAGCCGGCATAAGCAGAGAGAGACAACTGATCATTACAGTAATTCAGCTGCATTGCCAAAGTAAATGGCTAAAAATCAAGGGCAAAATTAATTTAAATTAAAACAAAATCAGCCCCAACATGGACTTTTCAAGCATAGATTCAGTGTGCTAATAGCAACCTCAGAGACAAAATGTTTGTAGCTCATTTCCACCAACATTGCTTTCACTGCATAGTCTCTTACCAGGGTGAAGTTCACCCACTTTCCTTGCTGTTACTTTTGAGGCTGTTACAGAGGCTCCAGTGTATAAATAATAATTAACTTCTGCGAGCAGAGGCTTACAAATGGCATTGTTTGATTTGCAATACATTTCACTCAATTTTTCTTCTGCGAAGAGAATTCTTAAGGAGAATGCTGACAAACAAGCAGCATAAGGTCTGTGTATTATTAAAATTTAAAACACATGCTGCATACACAGAATGTCAAAAGAATATGTTAATCAAGTACAAGTAAGAGTAAGCCAGCTTGATCTGCTCTTAGCTGTGATGGTGCAAAGCTGAGGGAGTTGTCAATAGCAAAGTTACTCTGGCTCCTTGTAACCACAGAGGATTTATCCAAACACATTAAAGAAAGTATAGGCATTTACTCTTCAAACTCATGAACTTCTCATGTTCTAGGATTCATGCTGGTAATTCAGAAAGCAATGTAAACCTTTGAATTTTGTTCTACTGTATGATGTTGCCAGAATGAGGACACTCAAACTGTAACCCCAGGCTATGAAAGAGCAAGGAGGAAATGAACTTGATGACTGTGAGCTACAACTCCACACAGAGCTTACCAAAAGATGTCCAGAGCAGCCTTCAAAATATCCAGGCTTTGCATACTCACTTCTTCCCCCTCAGACACAAACCATACACAGTATGCAGTCTTTTGCACACAGTGAAACCTAGTTGCAGGTACATCACCTGGCTTTCACTTTGTCAAAATGATTCTTTCAATTCCTCTCAGAGAATAAACCCCCAAAGCAGAAAACAAAAAACATTAAAAGTTAGAGGAACGATTCCACTTACCTAACTTAATGGCCCCATCATTAATGATAGTTTATATCTTATCCCTCCCCTCTGTTGCTTTGCCAGAAAACAACATGAATTAAAATACATATTGATTTCTAAGGACTGGATTCTAACTTGCAATAATTTAGGATCGCTCCTTTCACCTACAGCAATTGAGACTGCTTCCAACTTGAATTCAGTTTCTCCCACTCAAGAAAGAAGCAGGTTCTAGGTTTGCATTTCCTTTGCCGTATTCCTAATGCTCAGGTCACCACTTACCTGTGGTTAAAGGCAACTGATCGCTGAAGAACACTTTTGCTTTATAAAATGAAAACACAAGAAAGCTTCTCCCAGCTGCAAAATGCTTTACTCTTAAAAAAAAACCCAAAACACTTCATTATGAATGCCATTCACAGCTACCTCTGGTTTCAGTTTACATTCATTCATTTGTTTGTTTGGGGCTCATTTTTTTTTGTTTGTTCACTTTTTCCAGTAAACCCAGAATGACAAAGAAATCTCAGATTAAAAGAGGCTTAGACCCAAATGAGAATATGTTGATGTCATTACACAGGCAGCAGCAGAGCTGTATGTCACAAATGTGATTCCCATTGATAATAGTTTATAGTGGAAAGTCACAGATGTGATGGCACATGCAGCACTTCAGCCACAAACAGACACATGTCCAAGGCAATTCCCTTTACTGCACATTCATTTGGGGAGTAAATGAGTACGGATGGAATAGCATGTTTGTACGAACACTACGGGGAAATCTTGCTCTGCTGAAGTTGGGCATGTTCTGTGCCATCTAACAGCAGAATCCATTTAAATGCATAATTCACTGTAGTATGGTTTGGAGTTTTTTGTTTTGGTTCTTTACCTCCAAAGAAGAATGAATAATGAGCAGAAATGTAGCATGCAGGCAGGTCACTGTCCTTTTGCATTCATTCACATTACATATACAATGTGCTTCCTAAAGGGCACATACTCCTTTTAACCAAGTGTTCCTATTGCAAGTGCTAATTTTTACAAACTTTAACAAATTTTTGTTACAATTCTTTTTTCCTTGTAGAATTATTTCCTGTGCAGAAACTGTTTTTGCTGATAGTTACTCCTTTCACAGGAGTTCCCTTAAGTGGACTCCGTTGAGTTACTTCTCACACCCCTGAGCTGCAGCATGGGTTGAGAAGAGATGCACAAAGAGGCATGGAGAATACAGAAAAGATGTGATCAGTCAATTCTACTGCACAAATCCTTTCAGATCTCAAACATTCTCCTCTGTTAACATAAACTGTGCACAAAGGGAAGCATAAAAACTTCAGTGATTCAGGCCTTAAATGCTACCACTACAGGGAATTTCAACAATTTACTGGTAATATACCAAGCAGGAGAGCTAACGTAATGAGCACAGAGCTCAGGGCAGGCACTCTTATAAGGGGATCTGATGATGAACTGAATTGATGAGTCCAGCTACTTTTTAAAGGTGAAGGAGGTGGTGCTTCAAGAATTACCACTGCATTTCTTTAAATAGTGTCGCTTTCCCTATGACTACAATTGCTTCTTCTATTTGAATAACTGCCAGCAAACTCTTTTTACCAATAATCCCCATTGTCGATGTCAGATTGATAGTACTTTTGGTAACAGCTTTAAAAAATAAACACGATTCATTCATCAACAAGTTTTAATCAATACCTCCAAAATTTATATTCAGAAGGCATCTTCACTTTGCTTTTAAACAAATAATTTCATCATAACCTACTTCTCAGTAAAACTACAATAAGTTTTCACATTATATTACAGGAGCAATGGCTATTCAGTTCTAAATAATGGCTCCTTTGCTAGACAAGTCAATGGAAATTGATTTGTTTCAGCCTCCTGTGCTCGCACACACAAAGCCTGCGTACAACAACCCTATTGACTTCTGCAAACAGTATTCAACCTTGCATCCTCAAGGACTCATGGCAAAATTTTTAAATCATTCCCCTCCTGTATTGTACCCTTTATGAACCCAGACTGCATTCAAATGTCAGTCTCCAGCCATAATACTCTAAAGAGGAAATTCATCACAGAATTGAAAACCTACTTTATATTGAAACATAGAGACCAGGATTGGATATAAGAAGGAAGAAAATTAAGATGTATTGAACTGCAAAATGAAAATCATTGACTGTACATACGGTAAAAGGAAACGAGCTCCAGCACCCTGTCTACACAAGAGAGTTTTGGCGCACAAGCCACCCTACGGGCTAGCCAGGCTGCCTGCCATAAAGCTCCCATCTGCACACAAAGTGTTCTGCATGGCAGATAGGCCTTTTCCAGTCCTGTGTGTACTGAATATTTTCTCTCTTCTATAAACAAGAACATTTAAAAACAATTAAAATAAAGATCAGGGATATTAGCATGGTAGAAGCATTAAGTGCAGTATCAAAGAGACAAGAGACCATATGGTCCATCAAAATCTGTGCTTATAAGCCCTGGAAATACAAATCAACCATTTCCCCAATCCTTTTAATCCTTCCTTTCCTATTTAAAGCTGATTATCAACTTTACTCCTACATATCCAAATGAAACACGTTATTGTTGCCACATTTTACATTTCAAGCACTGCTGTAAACAAAAACAATTGTGAACAGTCCACATCTGAATGCCTTCAAGGCTGATGGTTGACCTCAGGTTTTTTAGTCCCAACTTGTTCTACTCCTTTTTGACTTTTTTTTATATAACATTTAAGAGAGCACCTCTGGTATCTGGCAGACTCTGACAGCAGCTTTGTTCACGTACATCACGGCAATATTTTCACTTACATTTCACACAATGCCAAGTGTCTAGTGACTGTTACCCTTTAGTTACCCTGTAGTATTAAGCTTCAGAGTTATATATATCATAAAAACCTCAGAAGTGGGCACTTGGATATGTTTTATGATGGCTAGCCCTCATCCAAAAAGGATGAACAGGTGACTTCTGTTGTTGTTCCTCCTACTATACCAGTGTAAATACTGCATTATTTACTAGTTCACTGAGCTAAGTGACCTAACGGAAATCTGAAGCGTGGCAGAAAACAGTCCTGTTCTATTCCTGAGGCTTCTTTGCTGGGTTTTCTTTTAAGAACAAGGAAGGAATTAACATGCATGTGCAGTACATAGCACAACGTGGCATTGGTCAGGTCTTGGTGAGACTGTATCACATTTAAGAACAGGTAACAGCAGGAAACAAAAATCCACAACTGACCCCAAAACTTGGTTTTGGTTGAAAACAAGATGTGCTCAGTGTTTAAATGCAATCTCATTAGCACATTGTTTACCTACATTCTTTATAACGAAAGAGATATTTAAACTTCCATACGCAAACATGTATACTCCTGCAAGGGAGAGCGTACCTTCTGGGTCACCTCAGCTGGAGTCCGGGCCTTCGGAAACCCTTATGATGAGATATATGAATCATCAGTCTTTTGACTGTACAGACAGGTGTTTCACTGATGCAGTGTGGACTGACATGAAACTACTGTACCAGACACCAGCTTTCATAAGATTACTCAGCACTGCTCCAAAGACAGATGAAGAACCTATGAATGCCAACAGAGATCATTTTGATACATGACTAAACTTCCCTCCTCCTTTCTTCCCTCTCTCCATTTGTTTTGTTTAAATATTTACACATGAACTGCCTGATCCTGAGCAAAGCTAATGTAACAGAGAATTTAACTAAGCACTGGTCTTGTAAGAATCACTTTAAGGCCTTAAATCTCAGCATGCATGAGAATAGCCTTCAGATAAGAAGCAAAGCCACAGATACAAAACACTTTGGAATACAGCTGTACATGTCACAGTGATTCCTCTTTATATTATCACTGAATGTTATTTTGAGATAGTCTTGATTTCTTTTCCTAATTTCCAACCAGTCCTGTTTCAGTTATTTCACAGCAGAGCTTGTACTTAACTAAAATCGTGATACTGAAGTCCAGCCCAGAGACAAAACAGTGTCTTTCAATTCCTCCCTTCTGACAGATAGGATACAACTTTAATAAACCAAATGAACAGCATTTTCAGTAAATGTGAATGCTCACATAATAAAAAATAATAATAAAAAAAAAAGTGATTCCACTCCAGCTGGTGCTTCTTTTCATCTCAGGGCTCTGCAGGACCTTTTATTTCCCATGGTAATACCACATATAGCAGGTACTGACCCCAGGTCAAATGGCCATAACGTGATTTGAATGTTGATCGCAGGTTTGGGTTTTTTTTCTTCTGGCCACAGAATGTCACTTGAAGTGCTTCTCCTCTTACAAACACACTTTTTATATCATCACATCGGATGTATTAACATTTTGTCTCTCTGTACCCATATTTACTGCTGTGTCCTAAAATTCATTTCTTCCTCCAGGTTACAGAATAATAAGCATCCATTTGCTTCTCATAAATGGCTTTACAACTATTTAAAATTACTCTTTCCATTTTCTGATCTAACCTTACCTCTCTCTTCGGTCATTTACTTCTTGATTGCTTCATTAAAACAAGAAGTGTCCCCTTTTGACTGACATTCACCTGACATTCATGCTCATCAACTGGAAATAAGTTAAAAAACAAAAGACTTGACCATAAACCACCAATGCAACAAAAATATTTCACATGTAAGAAATGCTATTTCCAGCTCTGAGACAAGCAAGTGAGCAAAAGGATTTGAAGAGACCTGTCTACAGTTTTGGGTGGCTATGTTTAACAAGGAAAGAGATGGATTTAACAGCAAAGGCTGATTATTAAAGCAAAAACGAAAGAATTTGGCTTGTTTACCTCATTAAGAACGTAAAAGTCCTCCATCAGCATATTATTGGGACAGACATCAGAACAGAAGCAAAATCATAGCCACTAAAGACAAGAACTGAGAAGCAAAAGCATTCACTTTAAAAGTTATGAAAAGGTTCTGAATCATCAGAGGAACATGGAAGCAGTAAAGATGAAAACATTTTTTGTTCTTGTTCTTTTAAAACTGGGCTTGATCAGCTTAAGGAAAAAGCTGTATGGTATACACTTGTAATAGGAGGAGATTAGACATGGATGTAGTGATCAAAAAGATCCTTAACAGCCCAGTGTTTATATGAAGGAAAGATGTTCAGTGTAAACCTGGGGGTTGTATAGCCAGACAAGATTATCCTATTTGGTGTGGAGCATTTGCAAGAAAAAACAGACCAGAAAAGATAAAAGCCATACATTTGTGAGGATGAAAGCCTTCGGCTCAGGTAGAGAAAGAGGGAGTGAGAGAGTGTCCCTATCAACTTCCAGGGAACAAGTCTCAACCCAGGAATCACAGCAAGAGGCAGCAAAGGAGAAGTAGCAAAAGATGGGCATGGCACAAGTGCACATGCTGAACCTAGGTCTCGAGCCCACAAGATGATGTCACTGTCATATATACAACATCAGGAAGTCTGTAAGTAAATAGAATTGTCACAATTTTCTTCCTCTTTCTGGGCGTTTCAGTTGAGTTTTGGTTTTTTTTTTTCCATTAAAAGCTTGGATAACTATAATCTTGTCTACAATAGCTGCAAAAGAAGGAGCATTCAGACCTGAATCTTATATCTTCAACCCACCTCCTTGTGGACCAACTCAAAACTGTTTCACAGAATCCCTTGCCATTGCCTGTCATCTTTGAGAGTCTTCAGTACCTGGAAGCTGCAGCAGAGGCTTTCCCTAAAGTCTCAACATTTAGTATTTCATGAAAACATCAGCTTTAATTTATAAATTAAATCTTCAGTCCTTGAGTTGGCAGGAGAAAGATTGACACGACTGTAACTAAAAGGATCTCAATGTAGAAAATAAGTCTGGAAAAAATCACTTTAAAAAAATAGGAAAATCTATGTTTGATTATGCAGAGCAGACTCTATCTGAAAGCTTGGCATGGGTAGCAGTGTGCCTGACTAGAGCAGAGAGTGTAAGCACACATCACCATGGATGGGGTGCAGGAAGAAACAAATCACATTCACATGGGTGAAACGAGGCAGAGCAGGTGAATAGAAATTGATTAATTAACAGCATGAATATTAACAAGATCAATGATGAAATCTAAAACCACAACGAACATCAACCAGTGGGAAAATTATTAATACTCAGGTGCACCTAGGCTTAATTTTCTTTCCTTTTTTCCACAGTGAAAGATAACCATCAATTCTGTAAATAAATCGTAACCACAATGTCACATACTGAGCAGTGTGTGAACCTTAGCAATAGGGAGGTAGCCTCTTTGTTGCAGCAGCTGCTCTGTGCCATCATGATGCTAATTATTTAAAACCTGGTATTAGAATTCACAGCACAGCACAGTTTATCAGTCCAAGGTAAGCAACAAGAGAGAGACGTCTTGATCCTAGGAAATGATGACCAATTTGTGGAAATGTTACCTCTCTCACTCTCTGGGGTATTTTGGCACTGTGACATGAAAAGGTACCTTGCTATTTCATGCTGGTAATGGCCAGCTCTTCAGAGAGTGGTAACTGGATGCTAATGCTCAAATACTCATGAAAAATACAACATTTATTTTGGCTGGTCAGAATCAGAACACTGCCATTCATGCTTCCCGCAGCTAGCAAATGTAAAATGCAACCCAGTCCTCTAAAAGTATTAGCCCTGCATGCCCAATGAATGCATATAGAATCACAGAATTGTCGAGGTTGGAAGGGACCTACATTCCACCATCCTTTATTATTTCACACCTTAGATTTCTGGTGCAGATGAATGAAATAAATCGCCCAGCTAGTGCTGGGCTAGTAATGGAGAAACTGACAACCCAACCACCAAGAAAAAGAAACAAAGTACTTTGTTTCTTTCACTTTGTCACTGTTTTGTAATTTAACATTTACCATCAGTTTATTACTGGAAGTCTCCATTAAAACTCAGCATTTAGACAGAAAGTTCAGCAAAAACTCAGGGTCACAGTTTATAGTGCTCCCTGAGCAAGCAGTCTTACTGCTTGGAAGTAACCATGAATGTTAAAAGGTACAAGGCGAGTATAACCAGGGAACAAAATACAAAACTCTAAAAATAGCCCTGTGATCTATGCATGTAGCCATGGTGTCTGACAAATTCAATTAAATCTGTCATACATCATTCCTACAATGTTATTGATAGAGACATAGCAGTATTGAATTTTAATTATTCAGCTAGTATTGATCCTACAATAATCTGGTGAAAATCATCTCAGGTTGCCAGTACCCCTAGGAGACAACAGCTATTATCTAATTATAAATCACACTGTGTCATTTGACAAAAGGTTAGGGCATTCTTTTTACACATTTTTGCAGTCAGATTCTCATGTATAAATCAGAGTGACATGATTGTCTGCAAATGCTAATTATTTTCTTCCCATTGAGCATCTATTCCATTACCATGACGGACTCATAAAAGCGAGTTCTTAGTGCATGTAGCAAACTCCCAGAGATGCAGCAACAATTAAGGAACGGGGATTTCAGACTTTTATTCCATACTGACCTTGAGCAAGCAATTGTAACACTCGCAGGGTTTGCGTTTCCCCCATGGAGAAGAGTGGGACAATATTTGCAGTGCCCACTCTTGTTAAATGTTTTGAGATTCTCAGAGGAAAGCTGCTAAACAGCAAAACTTTCCTTTTCAGCTCTAATGCAGAGACAAAGATACTGGCTAGTAGTCCTGCAGAGTGCTCTCCTTCTCTTCCAAAAATTTTAGTTTCCATCTGCAACTCACTGCTGTCATCAGGGAATTGGGTGGCTGACACTATCTATCAGTTTTCTTTTTCTCCCCTCAGATCCTGATTTATCAATCCACTCAGGACAACACCACCTTGCAGCGACAGCACTGCCAGTGGGAGTGATGGCACCACAGGGACACACAAACGCCCCACCCCTATGCACAACACGCACCCAGAATTCCTGTGCCAGCTCCTGCTCGCCCACGCTGCATCCCCTGCCTCCACCCAGCTCATTTTGCTCTTTGCTGTTTTGTGGGTGGCAAATGGCCCTGTTTTCAAGTGACTTGTATGGAGAGACGTAAGACACCTTCTTGCTGTTGCTTTGCTGCCCATTCTCATGCCTCACGATGCCAGGAAGCGTATTCTTAGGGCTAAGTAGCGTTCCTGCAAGCTCACGCCACGGCCTTTGCCAGGGAGGAGCTGACAGATGAGAAGAGCTATGACATACTGCTAACATAACAAAACCACCCAGAAGTCTGAGGTAATCTGGCATTATTCATCAGCCCTGAAATAACTGCTCAAGGAGGTCTTCAGCAGTCCCTTACAGACTCTCCTTCTTCATCCTTTATTATTTGGAAAAGACATCCCACATCCAAAGAAACCTTTTATGAAATCTGGTAATTTGGGCCCAGAGGAGGGAGCACGCAATCCTGAATGGGAGACAGTACTAGAACCAGCTTTTTCCTTTTATGACAATTGTCTCTTGGCTCAAGCACCCTCTGCTGCCCAACAGCTGGGGCACTATCATGCGGGCAGAGAAGTGCCAGCCTATTTACTGCTTCAGAGACCATAACCAGCTTCTTGAGCTCTGCTGAGAGACCCGAAGGGAACCAGTGCAGCTCCCCAAGTAAGGTAGTCAAAGGGAATCTTTACACACAATCCAATAGCATATGACAGACGGTATCCCTGCAGGGTACATTTATGTATAAGGAAAGAGGGTAATAAAAGTGCCTGATCATTGCTCCCTAAAATACAATGACTTAAACAACTGCAGTGATGGTCTGTAATAAATGCACCATTCAATGCCATTCTGGGACGCGCTTTTTTCCCCACACGTGCCTTGAACTTTATGATACAGAAATAAGGATAAAATAAATGATCAGCGACAAATGGCCTAAACTGAGAACATGAAATCTGAAAGGGGAGGTTAAATATTTAGAAAACTGTGAATGTCCTCCTTTAGATTTGAATTTTAACTGATTTGAAAATGCCTCTATTGAGTCAAGGACAATTTGGAGACTAAGGAAATTTTTCAGCTGAAACAAGGGACATTTTGGAAAATCAGGTTCAAATGAGAAACATACACATGAAAGCTATCGCTTGGCACTCATTGCAGTCTGCAAGCCTTGAGTGGGCTGTGGGACTCACTTTATTTTGTCAGTGGACATTTTTACACTTGTACTGGAGACCTCTAAAATTGCGACATTTTCTGCAGCTAATGGATTTCAGAGACTCCACAGGGAGACTGACTACAATCCTCCATTCCCTACCACTGCCCTGAACTGAAGGATCTTTCAGAAAAAAAGAAATATAGTGTTAGCAACAGCCTTAGATTAGCACCCAACCTACTCATCCAGCAGGGGTGAGGGACTGCCAGGGTGTCCTTGTGTACGCTACTACCACAGACTGCCAATCCTACTGTAGGTTTTGGGGGACTCAGTTCTAGTTTGAAGGGAGAATTGGCATGGAATAACCCAAAGACTTCCTTTAATTTCATTTCACAGAAAGCTAAAACATGAGGTAGCATTAAAAGCTCCTCTAGCTAACCATTGCAATCCCAGTCCTAGCAAGTCTAGGTAAAGTCAGCACTGTGTTCCCTCCCAATTGCTTATTCACTCTTCATTTTCATTCTTTTAATTACCCCTCAAAATCTCCCACACAATGCAGTACAACAAGCCACTACGAACAAGAGTAGAAAATCCCCAGTGTGATTCATTTAAACTACCTCACAATTCTCAGTCACTTTTCATACCTGAGCTAAATTCATCTCAGTCATCTAAAAAAGAAAGCCGTGCATCCGAAGCCACTGCTGTCCTGAGCCACCCTAGTTCTTTTTAAATACTTCATTTTATTACTCCTTTCTATCTTCATAGGTCCTTTCTATTTTCAGTCTTCACTTTATACCACATCACTCTCTGTGACCAGTTCTTTTGCATAATTAACCTCATGTGTTTCTAACAGGTTTTTTCTCACTCTGAATGTAACTTCTCATTTTGCTGCCTCTTTAGAGTATCCTATGTTGTTCCAGAATCTTCATGAACAAATATATATACCGGGAAACACAGTCTCAGCAGGGTGTACAGTTGTGTGCCGTTACTCTATTAGCATGAGTAACACAAAGCCAAAATCAACCCCCAGAAGGCACCTAAAGAAAAACAATGCTGAGAAATGCCAGGCTCACCATACACCATTTCTTCCTGTTCTGTCTGCAGAAACATCTATCTTTCTCACCATGGCCCAGTTCTACCTGTCGAAGCCTACCTATAAATCTAGATTAGACTTGCACACACGTCACCACAGATTCACAGGTCGAGGGTGGTGATGAAGAAAAGCACCGTTTCCTTCTCTGCGTGGTGACCCAGATACCTCAGGTCTGCCCTAGGGTCTGTGCTTTCTCACCCAAAACTGAGGTTATGCCTAGTAACAAGGGAAAAACTGTGTGACAAAACACAGAAGAAAACCTACCTGCTAATTTTGAGGCAAATGCAAAGTTGTAAAGAAACCCATATTTTAAACAATCCAAGTGTTTTTGAAAACTTGAAGACCTGTGCAGTTTGAAAAGGCTACATGCTTAAAGGCTTGAATTATCCCAGACAAATGACTACATTTCACAGGCAATACAAAAACCTACAGACTGAGTAATGGCAGCTCATAGGCATACAGAAAAATTGCATCTAACCAAAGGTAAAAATAAAGCAGAAATTAAAGCATGACTGTGAAATGTCTGGCTTGGAGAACTTTCCCAGAGAGGCCATCCATCAAATCCTGTACTATGCACAAACATGGTATCAGATCCACGCAACATGTAACATTTTCTCATCGTTGAGACACTTGGCATTGTTTCACGTGTCTAATTTTGTGTGTTTTTTTCCTGAAATTTAAGCTGCTATTCAGTCATATGTATTTTAAACCTTTTGATTATAATAGCATGTTTCAATATTCTGTAAAATGCAGCATCAATGATTTAGAGATTAACAGCACAAATAAGATAAATTTCCAAAAGGTGTATGATAATGTTTGGTAAATAACAAATGAGATGCTATCAGTGCTTTTGGGTCATACTATATAACAGTAGCTTGTGAACTTGCCCTAAAAACGTTGCTGCTACATCTTGGTACATCTTTACATCCACCGGTCTTCCTAGAGCATGTGATATGATCACTTCAAAACCGTGAAGGTCTCAGCAGAAGTTCCTGAGTAAAACACTGGGTGTGGCAGAACAGAAAAGCAAAATGACCCATACTGCCCTTAAGCTGCAGGACTCTAAAAGTTCCCATATAAACCTTTATCTCTTTCTTTATAATTTTCTCTATAAGACCAGCATTTTTGTCAAAAAGCTAAACTGATTTTTTTTCATTTGTTTCAACAAAACAATCTTAACATTATGGAGATAAAAAGGAAATAACCAGAAAGCTACTTTCCACTGAAGAAAAGCTTTGATAGAAAAGGTGTAGTGATGTTTGCAAACAGTAGCAGCAAATTTTTAAACCAACACTGAACATATATCTGAATTCTAGTCAAATCTGATCTTTGAGATTTGAGGGCTGTGGGGAGGTGGAGAACGTTTACTATTTGTACCACTGATGACCCTGACTCATCATCTGTGATACAATACTTCTCAGCTTGTCTCAGAAGGAAAAAGGCTGTTCTCGTGTTCAAATCGTAGGTAGGATTACTAGTGAAAGGTGCCTAAATAGCATGCAGGTGCAGAAGCATACTCCAGGGTGAATGCATTATTGGCTTCAGTGTCACACAGGCTCAGACACAGAGCCCACCAAATCAGATAAAGTTGATTTCAGAAGATAAATACTTTTAAGAATGTCCCGTGATTACAGAACAAGTTTTGAGGCACCATCACTTCTACCCAGGACATGGCCTTAAGCAAGGACTTTATGAATTTTCATAGAGCAAATCAGGATCCTATCTGTGCAGTAAGCAAACTTTCACTGCAAAATTCACCAAGCATAAAATTGCTCTCCGCTCCGTATATCTGGAGGCAGAGCGGACTAAGCTGTGTAGGAATCCAGGTTCTTCCCACACTCTCCAGCAGGTTCCTCAAGGCTCACACAATGATACCAGCTTCTCTGAACTACGCTGTAATTTCCATTCTACATCTAGAGCCGAAGTCAGTAGTTCCAAGTCCCTAAAAAGGGACACCAAAATTAAAAATTCTCCACACATGAAATGCAAGGGTTGCTGCCTGAATCACAGCAAACCACCATTCTGCATCTTCTTGTACTGGCATTACTGGGTCAGCTCAAAGCAAGCCACGTGCTCCAACTTTATTCATAGGTTGCTGGCAGAAACCTCTGTGAGAGTTCAGACTTCCTTTGTATCTTAGCCCACACCATTCGCCACAAGATTCATACTAATCTACAACAGACCAGGCAAAAAATGGAAATATAACAAAGGAGCTGGACAAGATGTTTGCTCTAAATTTTT
>VZSZ01004489.1:1440757-1501806 GCA_013398815.1 Ibidorhyncha struthersii | reverse complement strand
GATTTTCAGAACATCCTGAGTCTTTTTTACTGCTAAAACTTTGTGGGACCACACATTGCTCAGTGGGTTGAGATGCTCTTTATTTACTGTCTTGTGCTCAAAGATCCCTCCACCGCAGGAAAGGATAAAAAAAAACACACAAAAAGCAACAGCCTCAGTCAGCCCAGGATGGACAAGGACAGCACAACCTTGATTGTACTCAATTGATATTTTATGGCACAGGACAGGAAATGGAAAGGACTCCATTTCAGGCATAATGATAAGCTGCACGAATTGGCTGAGGTGTTTGCTATAAAATGACTTATTTCTGTCTCTGTAAGTATTTATCTATAAATAACATCAATGCCATTCGTGGCTTTTGTCCCCTCCTGATGGCTTATGCTGCTATCACACTCACTTGACCCATTCATCTACCACAGCTGACCTCTGCAGGAACTTCTGCAGTAACCCCAACTTCTCTATCTTTTCCTCATAGAGCCACACCAAACTGCAACACGGTGAAATAGCTCTGTCACTCAGCTTACAGATGCAGCCAGAGATCCAGTTACTCTGAATCCTCCAGGATTACTTTGCTCAATCTGCTTCACTCCAAGGGTGAAGAATGAATGCTTTGCGCTCACTTTCTTTTTTCTTTTCTTTCCTCCCTTTTCTATGTCGAAGGAAATGGAGCCACATCCATTCCAATTATTGCTACTATCTAAAACCTTTCCAATAACGAGGCATATGGACAGCTAAACATGCACAAACTAATCGGCTTTTACTGCCTGATAAAGTGTCACACTTGTCGTGTTCCCTGATCAGCTGAGCTTATTAGTTCGCTGCATACGACGGTCACAAATTTGCATCTATTATCCACTGTCTGGAGATTTAAAAGCTTCCTGTTCTGCAAAGATTATCCATCAATGGAAGCAATTCTTAAGGGAGAGAAAAGAATATGCTAGTTCAGTGCTAGCTTTGCTAGGCAGGCCTTGTTGGATTTATCATCTTAATCTGTTACATTGATTGAACCCGTTGCAGCTGTTTTTATCCAACTATTTCAGAACTGATTGGCAATGTATCAGTAATAATTGTACTAAACGCTCTTCTGAATCCTTAAGAACATAAGTCAAGTGGGACTTCTTTTTCTTTGGTTTAACAATAGTTCATGATGTGCTCATAAAATCAAGTAGGTAACTAACTGAGCAGATGTGAAGTACCTTCAGGTGGTACGGTGTCTGGCAATTTAAGAAACTGCTTCATCCTGCCCTGCCATTGCCATGTCATCTGAGGCCCACTTACGGAGGGAGGAAACAGAGGTGGCAGGACAGGGCAGGCTCTCGCCACTCTGCAAATCACGGGAAGCCAAAAAGCTCCACCTTGCTAATTTACCTTTTGAAGGGAGCAACTTGGGCTTTTACTATTCTTAATTTTATACCACAGAGGAATGGAATAAAGATGTAAAATCCTCTTTAAAGAGTTGGCCAGAGTTTCTTGTTGTCCATCTCCCCACTTTGGAGTGAGGGTGTCTACACCATCTCTGCTGTCCCACTATAGCCAGTGGCTCCCACTGCCTGTAGCTGGGGTGAAGCAATCTGTCCTCTTTCTTCAAATGAGTTAACATGATTTTTTATTTTTTTTTTAATTAAAAGCCCTTTGTCATGTCCTAATCTGAAAAGTGCTCTTTTGGGGGGTTTCCTCCTCACCGTATCCCCCCCTAACTGAGTTGCCTTATATGTTTTGGGATGTTTGTTAAGGATTCACTCTTTCTCTAGAATACTGCATCCAACATGGTCTCCTCTTCAGCGATCCACAAGTGACTCTAAAATGTATGGCCCTCTTCACCCCAAATGCACCATTTATCATACTTAATTTAATTTTCAAGAGATTCTGTCTACAGCTCTACCCACCGGCCCAGGCCTGGTGAGTGCCACACTCCACTGCCTAGCAAGTAACCAGCTCCTCATCTCGAGTATGTACTTTTACATGCTAATGCACAGATATGCAGTCAATCTCCCAAAATAAATTACAGATAATCTTTATCTATTGACATATTCCAAGCAGGGGAAGGAAAAACTGGAAATCAGATCCAAATAGTTTATCTTGCAGGCGTCAGGGCTAACCCACATGGGGTTCTATATTGTTGATTCAATCTGGCTCCATTTTATATTCTTGATGGTGCCAGTCTCCTTTCCTTCTCATTATTACCTTCAGCCAGAAGGAAAAAAAAAAAGGCTGATACTTATTCCAGCCATGAATCAGCAAACAGAAGATAGTACATGAGCATTCAGGCTGGCATCTTCCCTAAAGAGATTAATTGTGGCAAGCTTGCTTGGCCTTCTGCCACTTTATACTCCCGCATAACAATCTCTGCATGGCATTTCTGTTCACCATCCTGCCCCTCCAAATGAGCGTAGATAGTTAGTGTAATTGTGCTCTCTAACAAGTTGAAAAGAGGGAATTATCTGCCCTTTACTTTCTGCTCAGGTCAGCTAATCCTCAGGGTGGTCAGGCAAGTTGCAGAGAGAATGTCATATAGTAATCACATTAGGCAGACAGAGGGCCAAGTCCACTGTCAGCACTTGTACCAGCTGCCTCCAAATCCAGAGTGTGAGGCGGGAGTGGGGAGAGAGGGACAACGGGAGCAACAAGGCTGGCTGAGCAACCCATCCATAGGCCTACAGTAATGGAAAGGAAAGCTGAACAATTAAATTCATTCTCTCGTTTATCTGCTCAGAAAGAACGGGACTACAGATTGGAAGTGTCAAAAAATAAGATGGTAACTGGCAATGCAATTCTCAATTGAATTGGAGAAAGGGGCCAGCCATTTTATACTCTTTGCATATATATTTCCATATTTCCAAGTAGCTATGCCTAATCAGAGTCATATTTGAGTAAAATAACATACAGATTGCAAAGCTCAACATGCTTAAGGTGATGTCTTTCAATAAATATGTTACAGCATCTAGTGACATTTATTCAGGAACTGGTAACACTGGTGCTGCTCATGAATAAACAAAACCGCTTGGGCTAACGCTACACCTCCCTTATTCCAATCTTCACAAATACTGGTCTGACCATCACTGAACCAAATCAAAAGCTGCAGCAATCACAGAGCACCTCTGTATGGTGGCCAGTGAGTGCCAGGATTTCTGACAGAAGCATGAATTCTCTCCATAATTGATTTTTTGATAACCAGTAACAAAGTAAAACAGCAGAAACATCTAGTTAATTCTCAGTGGTCATATACTTCAAGGTTGTGCAACAAATGAAAGAAAATGGAAAAAGCAGAAACAACTTCGTTGTGCTAAGCAGTACTTTCATGCTTTGTAAGATACCCCTTTGCCAAATACGTCTGTCATTCATAAAGACAGAGCCATGTAAACAGGTGGAGGAAAAGAAATGTTAACTCCATTACACAGGTATAGCTGAGTGGCCCAGCAAATTGTGCAATGAAAGATCATTATTGCTTATAACCCTGTTCAGATAACTGACCTGTGCAATTCAAGCACTGCCCTCCCTGAACACAAGGGACTTAAGAGTCATGATAAAATTACAGTAATTTTTCTAGTAAATCTCTTCTACTTCTAAAACACACAAACAAAACAGGATGAACCGCTGCCGGATACTACCATTTTATATGAAAACTATAAAAGACACCATATGAAGAAAGTATTCGCTATTTGTGGACCCCAAAAGAGAAAGATGGGAAAACATAATTCTCTCCAACTTGGCGACTGGGAAGCTGAAGCAAAAAAGACTGCTTCATGACTGTCGCACAGATCCAAACAGCAGCCAGTGGCCTAGTGTCTCACCTCTCTGCTCCAGCAGTTTATTCTTCACTGAGACTGGGCAACTAAATATTTATAAGGGAAGAACAGAAGAAGTATTTAGAAGAGGAGAACATTAAGTGAAATAAAAAAACAACAAACCCCAGACAAAATCTTTTACAAATTAGAAACAAACCACCCCTGCTGGTATACCGCCAGTAACCAAGGGTGCTGTGCCATTCTCTCAGGTCAAACTACTTAATTCCAGGGAGGATTTAGCTTTACAGGTTTAATTCAGTCTGTGAAGGTAAGGAAAGATAAGGTGTTCATTGAGACCATTTCCCTTTATGGCTCTGCTCATAAGACTTGAGCCAAGTTCTGCCCTGGAGAAGAGGCACTCCAATCTATTGATAGCAAAAATACAGCAAGATTTAAGTCCCAATTTAATTGTGACTATTTAAATCACTACAAAATAAACTGTTTTCCCAGGAGCTTCATGAAGTAAAATAGAAGTCAAAACTATTTTTTATTCAAGTAAACAAACTGGAAGAATAGACAATCTCATTAATGGAAAACACTGCAAATAGCTGAAAGATTAATTCCAAGAGTTGCAAACACAACACACTGTAGAATATGGAGAGGCAGCTGATTAGCAGTCCCATCCTTATTTTCTAATGGTGTGTAATTAGTGGTTTCTTAAAGAAGATGCACATGGCATTTCTTCAAACTAAGCACAGACTCTGTTTGCTACAGACATGGAGCTTCATTCTTATCTCAAACATGCTGCAATGCCAGGATGTGCCCTTTTCTTCTCATTACTACTGTACCACATTTCAACACCACTAGGCTCATTCTCTGGAAGATCTTTTGGAATGTCACAGAAAGGAGTCTTTTTTAACACTTCAGTCATTATCTTTTAGTAAAAAGGAATGCGTAATACCGAGAGTATATTTGCCAAGGAAGCTGGACGATTTATTTGAATATTTGCACAGCTTTTGCAGCAAATCTCCTTCACTCTTTCTTCTGCATTTTCAGATCAGAGAAAAAACTCCAAGTATTTCAGTAGCATACAAATGGAGCAAACAATACCAGCCCCAAGGGAGTGGGAAGTAAGAAAAAGCCTAAAAGTACATACACACAGGAAGAACAGAAATCAACTTTTTTAACTGAGTAACGGAATAATTTCACGCAATCATAGATGTTATTGCAACAGAGTTAGGACAAAACAACACAATATAAGATGTCATACAGCTAAATATCAGAAAAAAAGTAGTAAGAGGCTATACCCATCCGGTGAAGAGCTTAACATAGCATGCTAAAAGTTCAGAGAGTTACAGCATGCAGTGAACTTAGGTCCATATCCTAAAAGGTCATCTTACTGCTCACATTACCAATTATCTCAATTAATCAGTAAGAATTTTTTTTCCACGCCAACATGAGCTTTTGCATCAATACTGGAAATGTCACTGTGCATCCTAATGCCTACAACAAATAGAAGGTGCACATGTGTATCTGTAGTTGGCTATTTCTCGCCACAGCATATTTCTTTGTGCAACAAAGGCATTAAGTATCCATGCTGAGGTCCTCCAGAACAACAGAACTAGTGCTATCTGAATTCAAAGGCAAACTCTTCAAATGGCATGGAGCTTGCATTTTGGGAAAAGTCACATGGATGGAAAGGATTTCAGCTTGGAAAATCCCAGAGAATTAAACTCGGAATTAACCTGGGTCTAAAGAAACCTGGGAATTAAACATGTTCAAGCCCCTTTTATTTTTTCCAGAACCACACCTCTCAAAGCATATCCCTCACCTCACCCAAATATTCGTGAGAAGGAAGAGCATGAGGGCTGACAAGCTTTTAAGTGTCCTGCCCTATTTGCAATTGCTTTTGCATGTGGAAGTGTCAAACCACCCATTTCTAAGTAATTCCAGGAATGACCGTGGGAAATTAATCAGAGGGAAACTGCTTTGCTCCCCCTTGCTCACAGAGACAAGCGACCAGCCCTCCTGGGCAAGCTTTGCTGGGGGAGAGCTAAAATTACACCTGCGGTCTGTTCCCTCCTCCAAAACCTTTCCTGCATAGCACAGGCATGCGGCTCTGCTTGTGACAATGTTCTTGCCATCTCAGTGGAGGAATGACAGAGGCAAGCAGAGGTTCACGGGGACAGAAAACTGTTGTTCTCTTGTATTCCTGCACAGCCATTTAGAGCTAGACCTTGATCCCAAAAGTTTCATACAGATTAAGTCAACAGTTCAAATTATTTTCTTAGGTAGACATCAGAACAGAAATGAAAATACCAAAGATAAGGGAGAACAGAGTTGAAGGATGGGAGACAGCAGAACTGAATGGCTTGGAGTTACCTTTTACACATTCCCTTTGCAATCTGTATTACCAACTTTTCTGTTGAGATGTACTAGAATTTTTCATTTTGTCAGGCATTTGAGGAAGCAAAACATGTCAAAGTCCATAACATCATATTCTATCTAGGAGAAGACTATTCTACTGCCAGAAATATGCATTTTTAACTTCTTAAATTATACGTGCAGCAGCTGGTTAACTGTCTAACTAAACTTTCATTTCAGGCAGTCAGAAAATGATCTAGAAATCATCTGTTGAAGTGATGAAGTGAAGGACAGACAAGTGTCGTAAGGGTTTTCTACGTGCACAACCAGCAGCGTCTCACCTGATGGGAAGAGGCATTGCAGATTTTTCTCTATAAGGTCTCCAATTATAACCCTTGGGCATACGGCAGAGACCCGGTCCCGCAGCAGGAAGGGCTGCTGGGCAAGACATGCACACCTGAAATCCTGCTGGGTCACCATGTTTTCAACCCCTTCCTTAGAAGGGGACCTTCTCACACTTTTCTTCCACAGAGCAGAAGCAAAGTCAGAAGGAAAAGAGGCTGCTCTTAGTGACATGACCCACTATAGTGCCTGATAGTGATGACTTTTCAGTTTTACCTGGGAATGCAATGCAGATTAGGGTCTGTAGGTACTGCAAGCATAGTCATCTTTTGTGCCATACTGTGGAAGAGACTACTACAGGTAAGAAACCACTACTCTTTTTAAAGGTGGGACTTAAAAAAAATAAAGTCCCTCTTAAAACACTTCACACACACACACCCCCGCCACACACACACCCTAACCTCCAAGGTTCTAGCAAGACTTCTGGAGCAAAAATTCATGAGATGCAAAGAACCACAATGCAGAAGTAGAAAACAAATGGATCTACTGTATTACTTAACTCGTTGTTGACCTAGGAAGCTCATTACAATTCTAAAGACTTTCCTTTTGACTCCAGGCAGGTCCCTTACAAGCACAGCCACAAATGAATTTGTGGCTAAAATCAGGTACTGCAACCTCATGCCTTGAGGTCTTGGTGTGGGACTCTGAAGCCTGCCCTGTTTTCCACATTGCCTGTGCTATACCCAGGGAGTAAGATCAGGCCAGCATGAATTTTGCAACAGAAAGTTTTCATTCAGTGTGTACTTGGCACGTGCCAAGAGTGCATGAGAAGTCCCAGATAGAACACCTACCTCACAGGCTCTTACTTCACTTAGAAGTAAGCTGGGATCACACCACCTCAGCTCTGTGAAGGCAGAGACACTCTGGGTCAAAGCAGAACTCTTAGTGCTGAAAAATAAAATTAAAATAAAGACATAAGTCAACTGTAATACTTTAACCATCTTCAGCACTAGGTGACAGCTAAGCAGACTTTCAGGATCATTTTAGATGGGGCACCCAAATCCTCAGTAAGCACCTATCCTCAGCTTGGGCTCTGGTCTCAGTTCTTTGTCTGCAAAAGAGGGTGAACAGAATTTGCCTGTTTTGTGGGAGGCTGTGAGGCGAGTGCTAAGATATTGAAAGAGCATCAGTCATAAGTACCCATGAAATCCTAGAATCCACCAAATTGAATATTAGTGTAAAAAAGGTTGTGTTGGCTTAGATACAGAGTATCCTGCTGCTTAACATTATTTCTGTTTTACAATGTTAAAATCTCTCTGTGCAGCAGTATATAAATTTTAAGACTAATTATTTTTAATGACTGTTTGCTTCAAGATGTAATACAACTACTATTACTCTAATTACCCATTATTACTGTAACAGTATTCAAAAACTGCAGTATTCAAAAGCCACAAACTATTCACTCAGCAAACAAAAATTCTTTTAGCGATGGGCAGTGGCTTTCATTTTTTTGCCCTTCACGAAATCACTTACTGCTACTGCCTCATTCTTCACAGATATCTTCTGCAGAAGAAAAATCAAACCAACAGCAAATTAATCAGGATTAAAATTCCTTTCTCTGACTTCCTGCTATAGGGATCACTCCGTTACCACCCAGATCAGCTGGCCCTATCTGGCCTTTCAGGCTGTGCTCATGGCATTCTGCCTGTGCTGTACCTGAGTCAACAGGAGAGAACGTAAAGCAGGATCCAAGGCACTGATTGAAGAGACACCTCCTGCCTATGTAGCAAAAGCTGCTGAGGAAAAGATCTCAACGCTTTGGCCTGCTGTCTGCAGCAGAGCCACAGGTACTCTCCATCAACAGCAGGCAATGAGGCAGTGCAAGACGCTCTGTTAGGACTGGGGGACTTGAATCCTGCTTTTATCATAGGATTAGATACTACCACCACTGTGGGCCAGCTGTTTTTTGTTAAGAAAAAAGAGGCAGCACAGCACCCCTCTAGGAATACGCTTAGCATGACAAGCTCATTTATTCCCAGCAGTTGTTTACCACTCTGTACCTTTCCTGCAGCAAGTGAGATAAAAGACAGGATTTGAATGTGAAATGGCTTAAACATTACAGTGGAAATGGGGAGTGGGGTCCGGATTCCCTCCCCTGAACTACTGCAAGACCTGTGGAGGCCTTCGGTAGCTTGTTTCTCTGCTGCACCTCAGCAGTCCTCTACAGAAACCAGAGATACCAGTATGCAGTGTGATAGCCTACTAATGATAGGATTAATGTTATATCTCAGCTGTGTGAGATCTCAGGACGGGAAAGGCTACTGACCATGATTGCACAATTTCATACATTTTCAGCAACGAGGTTTCCAGTCTCCCTCCTCCCTGGTAGTATCAACCTACTGGAACCAGTCCTCACCACTGCTGGTATGATGAGCTGAAGTCACCAAAGCTGTGACCATGCACTTAGTACCAGGGTTATAGCATGCAATGAGTCAGAATAAAAACTCAGTGACCACAGTAGCCCAAACCCCCCACCTCCACTGGACAGATCCTGCCTCCTAACTCACACTCACTGCAAGGCCCTCCTACCCACCACTGGCACCCACCAATCCTAAGAAAAGGAAATTGGGGGCGGGGGGGGGGGCCAAACAAAAAAAAATCTCCAAAACCAGGTAGCTTGGCCAGGTCAATCACTGGCTCCAAGAAAGTCACTGGTAGGCAATGGGGTGGCCTGGGACAGGGGACAGATACATTACACACCTGAAATATAACTAGCAGAAAGTTGGGAAAAAAACTGTATTTAAAAACAACAACTGAAGCATATCTGATGCAGGCTGGCTGAACTCTTCCCCTCTTTGCTGGTGCTCTGGGGTTTCAAGAAATGTGTATATCAAGTAACAAAAATCAATTGAAAATTCCTATACACATCTCCTTGTTGAATTTTTTATCATTCATTTAAACCCCACAAACTACATGGCCCTGGTTTTCAACATCACGTGTCCATGAGGACCTCCTTTCTCCCTGCCTTTGGCTGGAAAGGCAATTCCATGCCTCAGTCTGTCGGGACCAGGATCGGCACAGCAGTCCTGAGGCAGCAGGCATTTGACACCCCTGTCTCTAGAGAGCCCCCAAGTTCCTATTTGTTAAAATCAGGCACGACTGCATTTCTGAATTTCTTTTATACAATGAATGCATGTATACCTGCAGTTTAATTTCTAAAGCAAGTTTGCTTTCTAGCATCAGAGCACCACAAGTGACACCACTAGGCAAGGACTGACCGCGCTGGGAGAGGGAGCACGCATCTCTGACCCAGCACAGCAAATCACGTTCAAGAAGTATTCCCTGTCACTGCAGCCCCAGAGCTATATGTGAGCCATCATTATGGACTATATTTACTCTTATTTAGAGTAAATTGGGGTTGGTTACACAGAGTGAAAGAAAAAACATTCAGTTTGGGCTTACAAGAAGAGAAACTGTTCAGGAAGCTGAGCAGCCCCACTACAGCAGCTCAGCTGGGCCGATGGCCAGGTGGGAGCCCGCAGGGGGAGGCACGGTTCCCCTGGGGCAGAGCTTCCAGCCTGAGACATGGCCTGACACTCCTTCTTATAGCTGCAGAGCCCCTCGAGCCCATCTTCACCTCAAGAAACCTGCCTTTTCTCTGGCATGCCCTTTGAAGAGTATCTAAAATCTTGGCGAGGAGAAAAGGGTAACATTTTCTGGAAGTGCAGAAAAGTAATATATTATATTTGTATATATTGTAGATATGCATACATATATGCTTATGTATAGATTTGTAATAAACATTTGAGTTATTGTTAAACTATTCCCCCTAAGAATAACACTGAGAGGCACAGGCGTTTCATGAGTCACCTTGCAAGAGATCACATGCTTTGGATATAGAGTCATTTTATTTTCACAAAGTTTTTCATGTGTTTCATAAAGCAGAACATAGTGTAATTTACTGCTTGTCTGGCATCTTTCATACCAAAAAGATTACAAAAATGTTTCACTGCCAATTACAGTTAACCAGCCTCACTCAAAGGCAGCAGAGCTAACGTTCTTCAGCTCATGGGCAGGTGGAAGATCTCAAAGCTCAATTCACTTTTCATGGACAGAATTCCCATCATCTTCCTTCTAACCATGTCCTTCCCAGGAAGAGGGATCTGAAAGCTGAAAAGCTTAACAAAGATGTCTTGAAAAGAAAGCTGTGAGCCAAGCTGGCTCAGGCAAAAACATGTAATGGAGCATTCCCAGGCAGGGCACACAGGCAAAAACAGCAGAAAGCTCTCCTTCTCCCTCAGTGTCAAATACGGATGACCAGAACGATGAGCACAGTTAAAGTCATAGGATAAGAGAAATTGGCTAGGGCAACACAGCAGGGAGATTTTTAAATGAGCAGGATCATTTTTATTTGACTCTGAAAAGAAAGGATATGACTATCGTCAGCCTGGTGTGGAGATATTTTTATTGCTTGACTTCTACATGAACTTATCAAGCTAGTATTTCAACAGTAAGAATACATTGCAGAGATGTATCAGTATGTCTACTGTGTCTGGCAGGGACTTGCAGCTTCTCTATTCCAGGCCTCAGGCAATAATGTCCTGGGTGTTTCTGTGTTGAAGCACTGAACATCCATCGGATTTATGCAATTCACAATGCTCATGTGCTGACTTCAAAACCCATGAAGTATAGATGGCACTGAGATCTTTTTCCCCCTAAAGAAAGGGTTATTCTTCTTCTTTTAGAAGATAGTTGGAGCCACAGACAATACATAATGTTTTGAAGTCTAAGCTTTAATTAGAGAGATAAAGAAACGTATCTTCTTTTGTTAAAATGGAAGGTTGTATTGAATGCATGACAATGAACCTGCTTTCAGGACAACCACCAGAGATGTTCCTGCAAGGAGCTCTGGAGAAGGAAGATAAAGAGCTCGCTCTTCACAAACACTGGCTTTTTGCCATCTTTGCACTTCCATGACTCATCGCCTACTGATTTCAGCAGGAAGCAGAAAACCTTAAATGCAAATAATACTTCTCATCCAATTTTATCAAGGGCAACATCCAATGCTAAATCCAGAGTTAGTAATTCTTTAATATTAATACTGAGGAAAGGAAGAGGTGTTTGTGTGGAGACTTATGAGTTTATTGTCGTGTGAATAAAATATAGTAACCGATGAAAGATAATGGGCCTTTGGAGCAGAGCTGGTTTAGTTCTTAAAAGTGCTGCTGCTAAGAGTTAAAGCAGATACTTCATTGCTTAATAGAGTCCCCTGCAAAAATATGCCAGTCAAAATACTGTGCCTTGCATTTGAGAGATGCTCTTGTCTAGCATAGTCAGAGAACAGTGTAAACAGCACAATTCAGTCTTCTTCCTTGGCACATGGCAAACAGCAAGCAAACTCTAAAACAAGGGCAAACAATCCCAGCACGCAGCAGCGTGATTAGGTTTGCTCCAGAACACCTGTACGCAAATAAAGACAAAGAGAGTGCAAGCATCTGTCTCCCTCTCTGGGAAAAAGAAAACACAAGATCTGGCAAAGTCCATCCCTAGTGTGCTGATACACAAGGATGAAATGACCCACACTGCAAGAAAATGTAAACAAGCAAAAAGAGATGACAAATTCTTATATTTAATACTATAGCCTAAGTTTTCTTGACTATAGACTTCAGGCTAGAGTTTCAAAGGCTGGTGTCTGAAAGAACAAATAATGATATTGTCAGTGCAGCCTACAAAACTGTATCTGAAAAATAATGCAATGAGAGTTTGGCTAAGGACAAGCTTGGAAATGCAGCCTCTGGGGGATCTGCGTTTTCATGAAATTTTAAAGATGCGCATAAAACATGGGTGTAGGTTGTGTGCTTAGAATTGTGTGGAATCAAGTAAGACTAAAACCCCACTTCCTTGGCATCCATTTACTGCTTGAAAGAATAAGCATTGACAATCTGAATGCTTAAAAGTAAGATTAACCCAAACCTGGGCAAAATTCCTTATCTTCCCCCTCTTCCAAAGTGTTTGAATGTTCTCCATCTTCATCCCAGGAGTCAGTCCACTATAACTGAAGGCACCCTGGATTTTACAAAGATGGGTTTTTTCTTAAGTAAAATACAAAAATGTACTTAGCATAAGGATTCAAGTTGTCAGACTTAAGCACTCAACTTTAGAGCAAACAGTTTGGGATGCAATGGTTCAGATTGCATTATAAAACAGCAAATGCCAAACGAGAGTTTTTAACAGCTGCTGTGACAAGCTCTCAGCAGAGCTGAGTGTCCCAGGGTGCTACTGGGACGTGACAGTAAACCAGTGTTACTGTTCCCAAAGACGTTGCTTCTTACAGTGCCAGATCTTCCCATCCCTGTCTGCTTGGCCGTTGCTGTTCACTGCAGGAGCCCCTGTGCTAGGTAGTTCTTGAACCCAGAGTGATGGGCTGGAGCAGAGGGTATTTCCAGCAGAGCTAAACTGGTGCACAGACTGAATTCCTGATGACAAAACCAGCACATACCACCTGCCTTGTGGAGAGAGAACATCACCCTCTCAGACTCAACATCCTCAGGATTGTTTAATTCTCACATTTTAATTTCACTAGTAATCACACTGTTCCACCTAGTCTTGTAATTATGTACCACAAAAAAAAAACCACAACGATCAAGCCCCTCAAATACAAACAGAATATTTCAGCAGTTAGTGCATCACATGCAGTCTTGCTTTGATTCCCTAAGGATCATCCAATTTGCTGCAATGCTGCACAAAATACATCACTAACTTCTTAAAACAACAAAAAGAGGACATTGAATGAGTCAAAGACAATATTGTATTACAGAAGCAAAGATTAAAGAACTAAATTGTTCCTTTAAAATGAAATTTGAAAGCTTTACAGAGCCCAAGAAAGCAAAAACACCATACATGAAGGAAATACAGTTATTCCAACCATAGAAATACAAATGTTATTGGTAGAAAACATAGCAGGTCTTTTTGAGAGAATGCCACTGAATGAAAGCAAGAGAAGCAAAAACTGGATGAAAGGAAGAAAGGATGAGACAGATGAAAGAAAAGATGAGAGCCAGGTGAGAAAACAGGATGGTCATTTCCTTTATCTAGACTTGCTAACTTCACTGTTCAGAAACAAAGGCAGTGACTGTTCTTCACAAAATTGTCTCCAAAGACACTGTAGCCCATTTGGTGATATTTTTAAAAAATAGTTTGAAGGAAAAAAAACAAACCCTATGTTCTTTAATGTCACTCAGCAGTAGATCTGCAGCTGGGGATTTCTGTTCAAACAATGGTTTGAATTTTTTTCTGCTCTAGTTATTTCATTACAACCATAGGATTTATTACATGGTAATTCCCTGGGCTCTTATAAATCTATTGCGGGGGGAGGGTGTTGTCTTATGATTCCAGTCTGGAAACAAATTTTCCATATAAAATTTAATCTATTGTATCTCACTTTTGTATAATCAGATCATTAAAATGCATTGCTAATATGTAAATCTGAGCTAACCTCATTACCATAATTATGCTCCATAATTATTGAATAAACAAGCATTTTAGAGTTTCTGAAGTCTGCTGAGAATGCTTTTCCAGTTTGGGAGTGGCTTTAATTATGTGCTCCCTAATCATTATTATAAACCTTTGTGGCAATCCTGTTATGTGACTGTTTTAAAAGCTGCTCCTAATCTGAGTGTCAAGGACCAAAGGTTCATGTGCTGAGAGCACATCAGACAGCATCCTTCAATCACAGCCTGACTGCCACGCTCCACATGAATTAGTGTTATTGTTTAATTTATAGACAGGGATTTGCTCACAAGCCCCCGTGTATTTTAAGGAATTACAAGCAATGAGTCAAATTCTGCCTTTCCCTCCAGAAGGAGAATTAGTGAGTGAACATCTCTGTGTGTGACATAAGTTTATTGAATGTAAAGTATTTGGAGAAAATGCACTCACCATAGGTTTTACACCTGCACAGCACAGATGCACAATGAAACAGATCTTTCAAATGTGCTGCCTACTGAGTATTTTTTCTCTCTAGTTTTTTTTGTTTTCTTTTTTTTTTGAGTTATTTTTGTTGGTGGTGTGGGGTTTTTTAATATATCCCTAAATGAGGCATAGGGTAAACATCAGAGCCCTAGCCAATACAAGTAGCTCCACTGTACATAATAAACTTTTGCCAATGTATGGAAGATTCAGCCCATTACCTTTAGAAAGCATCATGAGCAGAACCCCGCTGACTTCTTCAATCCAGTTTCATCTTTAATAAGAAGCACATCGTTCTCAGACTACTGTTGTCAGAACACGCTGTCACATCTTGACCTAAACAGATAATGGAAACTTACTGTCTTTGCAGGCCCCAGGAAAAGATACCCACAATGTGTAATAGATATGACCTTTGAACAAATGACTCATAAATGATCGATAAGGTCCTGGCAACATTTGAGTGTCCTTGACCCAGAGTGATATAAACAAAAATATCCGTGATATTGACCTTTTCTTCTTTTACATGAGATTTTGTGTAGGAGACTTAATTAAAGTTTGTCAAAGTGTAAGAAGGTCAATAAGATTGATCCATACGAATTTTCAGAGTGAAAATGAAAAAAAAAAGTGTTTGATCTGTATATTAGAAAAATCAAGCCTAAATAGTGTAGCGAGAATACTAATGAACCTGCTAGCATAGACGAAACAACTGAATAACACCACCACTATGGTTCGCCAAAGGGCAACAGAAACTACAACACACATACATTGGCAAGGGTCTTTCAACTTCAAAAAGAAATCCCCCCAAAAAAAAACAAACAACCCAAGAATGAGATTACTTTAGTACTTTTTATAGAGTCCCTTGCCTCATCTGATTTTCTTATAACAAACAGGAGAAAGAGACTAAAAATGCCCTGTCTCTCAGAGGGTAGCTCTCTTTCTCCAGTTCTTTGTAATAACGTCCCTCAACAGCCTGTCCTCTACATATTCGGTCTCTCAGGTCTCCTTCCCTGGAAACTGAACTAGAAAGGAAGCTCAAATTAGATTCAGGCAGTGATGAACATTACCATTTTGGTGAGCTGAAGCTTGTCAAGCTCTCTTATCCTTTAGGTGAACATCATATTACCTGACCATGGGACAAAGATTTGATGTGAAATTACACTTCACTGTGCATTTATAGGACAGACAGACTGTTTTATCTTAGATGGGGGAAGAAAGATCAGACCTTTATAGCAAAGAAAAAAGGATTATTCACATTCACTGACAATAGCATCACCTTGTAGGCAAAGACCAGCACTTCTCTTTTCTATGTATGGATTTTGTGCCCTCCTGCACAACCTTTTTTTGAGAGCACTGGAAAGAAAAGTGACAGGATTAAACATCAGTGAAATAAATCATTTGCTCTTAAGGAGTTCAAGATGTAGAATAAAAAGAATTCAATTGATATGAGAAATGTATACTCAGAGAAACACGTTAACCTGGAAATTAACCACAAGGAGCTGGTTTGGATACATGAAATAACTCTCAAGCTAAATTTAAATCTCAATTTATCCCATTAAATCTTGAGTCCATCCTTTCCCAACAGAGGAATTTCCAGTGCAGAGAAGCCGGTAGAAGGAAAGATAGGATCAGTTCTTTGTTCACTAAGAAAATCTCAGCACAATGCAAGGCTTAGAGTTCATACCAAGAATGACACTGACTAATAAAAATAATACTTTGCATTTTTGTAGGGCTTTTCAGCAGAGAATCTGGAAGTACTTTCAAGTGTCCATTTACTAAACTTACTAATGAAATGGTACGCATGTGCACACGTGTCTGGATTAAAAAAAAGGCACATAAAGGTCGGGAGGGGGCTAGATCCCTTTTTTGGTTTTGGCGAAAAAGGCAAAATAACATAGGAGTTTCAGGTCCTTCTTGCAAGACTGTTCTTCCTCCTATTGTCTTTTTCTGCAACCTGAATCTTAAATCTCCACCTGCATTGCACCACAGCTTAAAGAGCCTGGATTGGCACCCCTGTTTCCTAGGTGAGAGGCAGGTTTGGCCCCACTCTTCCTCAGGTGAGCCAAAGTCACATCTCTTGCCACCTCACTGAGCCTGCGACCCCCTGAACAGCACAGACATATTCCACGGTGATACACATCTTAAAAAGAAAGCAAAATCCCCATAATGCAAGAGACCCGAGCCTGCCAGGGCACAGCAGAGAGCCAGTAGTAGCTCAGGCATCTTGAAATGCTGCAGGGCTCTTTAGCCCACTCCCTACCACTGCTCACCCGGAGATACGCGGTGGTTCATGGTGCCGTGCTGCACTCAGCTGAGAGCAGAGATGGGCAAGGAAGAAGAGCAGATGGAGAGCAGGGCTTGCCCTCCTTTGGGAGTAGGGGCTCAGCTCCCTGCAGAGCTGCCTCCTTGTCTTGGGAGGCTTTGCTGAAACTGGAGCACAGAAATCATTCGGGGAAAAACAAAAACAAAAACAAAAAAACAACCTCAAACAAACAAACCCCCCCCCACCAACCACAATGTTATTTAGAAAATGTTCATTTTAGCTTCATTACAGTCCCCAGCTCCATTCTTTTCACATGACAAAGGATGCAGCAAACAGTAGCAGAGAGACAACAACCAGTGACCAGCAGAGGAAGGGAATCTCCTACACCACCTTCACCGCAGAACAGATCATATGTGGACCCTCAGAAAAAGGATCAGGAACAAAACCTCAGTGCTTCAATGCATCATTTTAGCTGCTACATCAATGTATTTTAGGGTGCAACTTCACAGGAAATTCAGATTAAGCCTGCAAGGCTGCTGGAAAGGACCATCCCATTCTCATGGCTGTATCCCAGTCTGTATAGTTGCAAGATAATTGGCCCGATTTTGAAATTTATTTTTTTTTTTAACTGTTTGCTCATTGTTATGGGTTTACATCTCAGCTGGGTGGGTGAGCTGACTGGGCTGTGCAGCCCTACGAGTGCTAGCCCCTGGGCCAGGGAGGCAGCAGGATCAGCAGCTGCAGCAGCAGAGGTGGCAGGACTGCCTCAGGTGTGGGCTCAAGTGGGTTGGCTGCTCCTGACCAGTCTGGGTGCTACCTGAGCCAGCCGGCTAGGAGTGGGCCCAGCACAAGAGTTTTCCCACCTTGAGGCACCAACTTGTTTGCTCATCCTCTGCTCCTGGAGCAGCGATGTGTCACAGCCTGTTCATACAGCCTGTATGTGCGACAGCTTTTGTCACAGGCAAGAAGTAGGCATGCAGGCAAACACTAGCATCCCATATGCTTCATCTTCTTAAATGAAAAGCAGTGTTGATTCATCAGCAAAAACAGCTGTTTTCTTGAATTGCAAATCTTGTTATCACCAGGTGCAGATACACCCAGCCACTGAAGCAAGATGGGGCATTATTTCACCTTTTTTAGCCAAGTTGTACTGCCAGAAGGGCAAAAAAAGAGCAGGATTCTGCCCGGGCAAAGGCACTGTACACGGTGTAAAGATGCCATAGCACCTCCCGTCATGTCTGTCTCTCCTACAGTCTTCACTTGCAAACAACAGGACAGAGGGAGAAAGGAAAGGAGCTGTGTGACACACCGTGACACCACCTCACACACTTTCTAACATCGCTCCTTTGCCTTCAATAAGCAGATTTCACAAACTTGGTACATACCGTGAATCACACGGCAGAGAATCATGAACTAGCCTTGTCTTTTCTTCTGCCTTCAACTCAGGATGAAATGTGCTCCTTATATTGGATGTTTACTGACTGACCCTAGGATGACACACACAGAGGGACCTTCCCCCCGGCCTGGAGATTATTGCAAGATGATGCTCAGAGCCTCAAATTCAGTTTCAAATTCTCTGTCTGTTTCACTTGCAATTTCTTTCAGCTGACTGCAGATTTCTTTTTTTTTTGTTTAGTTTGGGGGGTGGGGGAAGACATAAAAATTAAAAGATTGAAATGACCCTTCTGTCCCAGATTTCCCCACCTTCTTCCTCTGTGCACCTCTTAAGTAGTTTCTCAGTGCAGAAGGGCTGTTATTGCACTCTGCAAACGCTTGCGACACTTGACTCCAAAGCACTGCAAACCCCTCTTCCTGAAGCAGCACTAAAACAGTTAATTACACTAAGCTAGTTAATAGCCTTTCATCATCAAGGACTGGTTCTTCTGCACACACAGGGACAGAATCCATTTATTTTTTATGTATATCCTTTTATTTATCTCACTCCTACCAGCTGTATGATAATTTATTCTCTGTCACTGTTCTTAACTCATGAGTTCATTTAAAGTGTGATAGCAGTGGAAATACATTAACAGTTTCAGAGAATAAAACCTTTCCGAAAATGGAATCCAGCACTTTACTTTTACAAATACAGAATTTACACATTTGTACTTGGCTTAATTAATTAAATCCATATGGGAATTACCCAAGCCATACAGTATGGCGCAATATATATGCTGATACCTAATTATCATCAATTCAGGCAGAACAAAGAAGCCAGAAAACTGCCTCAATATAAGAGGCGTGTTGGGATCAGCCAAGGAGTGAGCGGAGCAGTCCCAAGCTGACAGTAGCAGCTTTGAGCTGTCCAGGATGTGGTTTCTCAAGCTAAGATTCTGCTGTAGCTGGAAGGAACGGACCCCATCTTCTTTCCATCTATCCCTGCATGCACATCCCATCTCCCCTGCTATGTCATATGTGGCCCATTTAGTTCATTGATTCAGCTGAAGACTGAACAAGTTTAGGTAAGGTTAGTTTAGCAGTGCCTGAAATGCCTGGCAGCGGAAGGAGGGCTGGGGCCATTTTTGGAAGAGCCTGAGCAGCTCACATTAAGTGCACCCTTGGAAGACCTCAGATTGCTTTAAGCCACAAGTTTCTGAGATAGCAGAAAAATACCTGGGAGCCTTTTCTCCTCTGGTACCATGCTAACTACGTGCTATTGCCGGGTAAGGGTGCAAGGCCCTGAAGAGCAACAGACTCTTCTCAGTGCACTGACCCGAGGAAGCCCTTTCCCTGGAGATGCTGAGCTCTGCAGAGTTTCCAGGACCTCCCAAAGCATTCAGCTCCCTGACAGTTTTTGCCGCGCAGGTTATGTGGCTATTGCTAACCCACATCAGCAATGCTTTCACACTATGCAAAAGCAACAGCCACTTCTCTCTCATAAGTGAGTTTGCAAAAGAATTATCTTCTTTTAGCCACTAATCCTGTTTGCCAGTGCAGCAAGGACGCTGACAGAGTGCTTCTCCCTCAGCGACGGCTGGGTGACTGTGCCCTGGCCAGCCCCCCACATGGCCCTGGCACAGGGCGGCTCAGCCAGGGCACCACAGCTGCTGCGCTGACAGAGGATCAGCAGCTCCGTGCTTCAGGACATTAAAAAGCCTGAGTGAAAGAGATTGAAGGAGTGGTTTTTTCCCTTTTTTTTTCCCAAACTCCTCCACTCCCCTTCTCCTTTTTTCCTCAGCCTCTCCTGTGTAATTAAGAGCAGTTAGAAAAGAATTAACCAGGAAAAAGCCATCAGTCTTGGGTGAAACAGCCACTTGGCAGAACTGCTTCCAGATCTTTGCATGAAACATCAGCTGTTCTTTGTAAATGGCCTTTCAGAGAAAGGCAGCTCCAAGAAAACAGCCGTAGAGATGGCACACAGCTCATGTGCAGTAATAAAGGCTGGAGGGACAATCTGACAGAAAACTCCGCCAAATTGAAAATATGTTGGGCCTCTCCCCAGAGGCAGGAGCCTGGCTTCAAGGAAGCCTCCGGTATATGCAAATACGCAAAGGAAAACGGGAAGGGGGAAAAGTTAGGAAAAGATATACACACCCACAATCCATTGTAACAATCATTATTATTGATTTTGCTGCTGTCTTTAAGGGAGGCATCTATTACAGGAACCAATACCTAATGAAATTAGAAAGAAACACGTATGCTTTCCCATAAACACGCTGGAGACAATTGTTCATCACTGTTCATTTGTTACAACTCTCTAGATTCAACCACAATCTGGAAATACCATTTCAATATCAACATTGCTCATAAGCAAACATGTAGTGAAAAAAAAAAAAGAAAAATAAAAGGATTCTACTGCTCCTGGTCAAATCAGGTTGGTTTTCACCAACTACGCTGAGCAGAAACATTCTGCTCCCACCAAGAAGCATTACTTGCACAGCTGCTAATATGCTATAGCCAATACCTCAGTGGAGAAACAAGAACCACGCAACATATAAAAGATTTCAGTCTTCATGTTCACCTGTCATCCTCTTGCTCATACACTGTGAATTTGATAAAGCACTTAAATGCTTCTCAGTTTTAGAATTATAGTTCTACCAATCATCAGGCTCCTTTAGCTAGAAAATTCTCCATATAATTAAATGAAAGAGATGCAAATCACAGAACTGATTATACAGGGCATAAAAACATTTTTCTGAAAAACAAATTTTAAATTATTTTCCTCATGTCTCAAAAGTGGCTGTAAAAAAATAATTCACAAACTTGCATTTTTTCCTGTTGTTTTTGCATTAATGTGAAACATGGGCAGTAGTTTTGCCTTTCCAGGTGATGTCAGCGGAGCTCCTTACTGGACCCCTAAACCTGGAAATCAACTGCCATGACTCTTAACGCAGAAAGAAGCTAATGTGTACAACCTGGACTCTTTTACAAAGGCTTTTAGCTATATCTCGCTCAAAGTACCTGCACACTTTGGACAATACAAAATTTTCAGCTTCAGTTATTACACAGTTAAACAACATAGCTGCTCTCAATAACACCAGAGAGCTTCTTTAGATCACGTCTGTGTACCAAGTAGAAGACCAAAATGCAAAAGCATTTTGTGTGATTTACTCCAAGATCAGGCTCCAAGAACTTTTCAGGTTAAAGAGGTGATTTCTGAAGTTCTGTTTGTATATAATAGAAAATTGCTGCACTTTAGTGTAATTCTTGCATCTCCAAAATACAATGTCACTAACGCAGGGCTGGTGCTGACATGACAGTCAGGCTGTAGCACAGGCCTATCAAGCACTACAGTATCCACCCATTTAAATTCCATTATGGAAAACCTCTAAGGAATTTTATAAAACATAATAGGCTTTTTAAAACCAACGTTTTAGAGCAAGAATATTTTTCTATTAACTAGTACTATACAGTTCAAAAATTTCAAAGCAATCTTAAACTCTATTAAATTCTACCAGCTTTCAGAATCACTTCCATAAAACCCTTTGTAGACCCAGAGTCAGCCAAAAACTTACTTAACTACTGGAGTTTAAACATAGAATTTGCACCATCCCAGTTCCACTGAGCACTTCAACATGTGTTTATTTTAACCACACACTTAAGGCTCCCTCATGCCAATGCCAGTAAGAGGTGTGAGGTCTTTGGCAACGGGTCCTTCTTTTCTTTCAAAGCACTTGGACTACATTTACACTAACAGAGCAATACAGTCACACTGCTTCCTCTCAAAATAAAATGAAAATCCTCATAGGTATTAAGTGGAAGAGACTGTGAACCCTACAGAGGCTGCTTTAGGTCCCAGTTCAGCCCCTGGCGACAACTGCCAGAGGGTGGATTTGTGCCAGACCAAACGAGGAACGGCTGCTCTCTCCCACTGCCCAGCGCTGCCTCTGTGAGCCCCTGCACTGCTGCGCTAGCCATTTCCCTTAGCCAGTTACTCACACTGCAGCTGCATCTTTCTGTGTCTGTCTTTCTGCATCTGCCTTTCTGCATCTGGATATAGAATAGCTGAGCTACAGCAATAAAAATGAATCTGAGTTTAGGAGCAAATAGTATAGTTTCTAACATTTGGAAGAATTAATATTTTGGGTTTTACTTTATCCCTTCAACAACAGCAGTCTGCCTTGAATAGCTTCATAGTGCAAATCCTTTTGTTTAAACTGCCTCCAAATTAGCAAGCAATCCAGGTTCCAGATTTGTCTGTTTTATAGCACAATGGTTCATCACAACTAAGACTGCAAAACTGGGCTCCTCTGCACGTGCCATTTTATAATTTAGGAAAGGGGAAAGTAGGAAGTAGAGCTACAAACATCCACATTCCAGCTCTGCACTCAAGCAGAACAAGCTTGAAACAAGGTTGCCAGTAGACCCTATGCAAAATTCTAGTAATGTGTGCACTTCCACAAGTTTTAAATCATGACAGTCATGATGACATCTGTGCCAGTGAATACGCAGTGCTCTGTCACGCTGTTGTTAGCTTTCTTCTCTCAGCAGCTCGACTTATTTGTGTGCTTCTGTGAAGAACTCCAGCATGTTCTCCTGGGCGGCAGGACACAGACTGAAGAAAGCTGTTAGCAAATCAATCCTAAAGTGATTTATTTCCAAGTGGCAGATACCAAGCAGGCAGCATATATTTATCATTTGGACAAGGCCTTAATAAAGATAAATTCAGAGTATAAGTCTCTCTAAGAAACAGCTTCAGCTGCAGACACATGCCAAAGCTCACTTCGCTGTTTAATTAGACACATACGCTTCAGATGGGTTTTAACAGGGATGATGTTTGCTTTCAGTTATGAATATTACAACTAGTTCTCTAAAACTAGAGGTTGTCTAGGTCAAATAGTGTGAAATCCTTTTGAGATGTTTCTTCCAACACCAATAATCAATAGACATCATAAATCAAAACAGACTCCCTGAGACAATAATTACCATATATTTATCACCTGAATAAAGATATTTTAAAATCTTGTTAAAATACATGAGCAGTACTGAATCCTGTGGAAGACTCAGAGTAAATAACCAATTTAGAACCATAAGAGCATTGCTTTAAGAGTATTTCTTCTCTTTAGAATCTGAGCACCATAAAATGGGGGGCGGGGGGGAGAAGGGGAAGAAGGGGGAAGCAGAACACAGTTTCTTTTCCTTCAAAAAATACACCAAGCTTTCTTTTGTCTATGCCTACATAGCCATCTATCATAAAAAATCATCTATTATTTACTGTAATTTAAAATATTTTCTGTGCTGTATAGTTTCCCAGTTTCTTTGAGACTAACCTGGAGCCAATCCCATCTTCTTGCACGGATGATCTTTCTTTCAAGTCAGTGGGAGCTGCGGGAGCACATGGGTTGCAGAAATGAGGCTGAGCTACTCAAAGGGATTTAGATACACTTGTTGCATCAAAATGAATGAAAGGTAAACCTCCTGCACGCCTTGAAAATCTCAATTACTCTTCTGAACTTAATTCAGTGATAAAAGCTCCCTTTATTCAGCTGCTCAGTAGTATTTTACCTATTCCTTTATGCAAAGCTGCCACAGCATAGTGTGCTCTGTGGCTATGTCTATTAGCTTTGTAAAATACAACCACAAAAAACCTAAGGCTAATGTCAAATCGCAACTATAAATAACTCTATACTACCAACTGACTGTCCACCACTCATACCCCACATATGTAATATGAACCAGGATCTTTGCTTGAGTACTCTGCCATCAGCCAGGAATAACGCTTTCTGAAGTCAAGGGAATCATGTGGAATAAACCCAGTTCAAGTGCAAAGAGAAACATTTCAAAAAAACTGGAAGGCAATGTCTGGTCTGTGATTTCTCGCCAACTCCTGAACCCACTGTTCCACTGAAGGCAACAAACTGCCTTAACATCTGTCCTCTCGACAGTAAGGTTAGAAGAGCCTCTCTAGAGACATAACATGCAAAAGCAAGGATGCCAGCCCACTGGAAATGAGCACAGGAGTAGCCTGCCCCCTCCTCCATTCGCTCACAGTTCCTCCAAGTGTCAACGTGGTTGCCCAAATGAAAAGCAGAGCCACACTGCACCAGGTACTTGCTACCTGGAGAGCGATCATCCTTTGCTGTGGATGATAGATCCATCTTCTACATAAACTGGAAGTCATGCTGACATCAGATAAGACTTCTCAAAAATAGAGAGGCTTGCAAATATGTTTTAAAACAGCTACTAATGAAAAAGAAGTTTTTTGCTGAGGTCTTCTGTTCTTGTGTGCTTCCTCCAACCCCTTTTCAACTGAGAAATCCAACAAGAAATCCACACAAGGGCTACCCATAAGTGTTCTTTGCACCAAGAGCCCCAAATGCTTTTTAACATGATGTGTCTCAGACAGGTTATGCAGATGAAAAGCCCTTCTCCTAGGTGACTGCCTGGGGACTCCCCCCAGCCCCGAGAAATCCAAGTTTTCCTAAACCTTTTAGTGCATCTTCAAGTATACCAGGTGATAATGATTCTTATCAATCTTGTGTTGTGGCACATCTCTTTCCTTAACAAAAGGGACAGAAGAGACCAAGGAAACCTCAGAGGAAAGTGGCTCTGCGTAAGGCTAAAACGCAAAGCTCAATACTCTCACGGGAAAGGGGAGACAAAGGAAAACACAAAGGATGAGCTTCCCTGCAAGGTAACAGAGAATCTAACAATTCTCTGTATTTCACATTATCACAAAGCTCACACAGGTGTATAAAAACACTTATACTGAAATGAACGGGAGGATCAACCCAACTCATCCTGCTACTTGTGTGTCACTCATCAGCTTCACTAAAGCTTCACAGGAGAAAGGGCTGCTGGAGTGTAAAGGAGCTGCCTAAATTCAGGGTGGCATTTGACTGAGGACCTCCACCTGATTCTCCATGCAAGGAACACAGTTGAAATACTCTAACATGATGCATAATTTGCAATTTTGAATGATCAGGTGTCATCTGACAGCTATTTAGCTTTCCTTGATGCATCTTGATAAGGACATAGGGTGTATCATCAGCAAGTTTGCAGATGACACCAAGTTAAGCAGGAGTGTTGATTCCCAGGAGGACAGGGAAGCTCTACAGAGAGACTTAGATATATTGGATCACTGGGCCAACATCAATGGTATGAGTTTCAACAAGGGCAAGTGCCAGGTTCTGCACTTGGGCCACAATAACCCCATGCAGCGCTACAGGCTTGGGGAGGTGTGGCTGGAAAGCTGCCTGGCAGAAAGAGACCTGGGGGTTCTAATTGACAAGTGGCTGAATATGAGCCGGCAGTGTGCCCAGGTGGCCAAGAAAGCCAACGGCATCCTGGCTTGTATTAGAAATAGCGTGGCCAGCAGAAGCAGGGAGGTGATTGTGCCCCTGTACTCAGCACTGGTGAGGCCACACCTCGAGTATTGTGTCCAGTTTTGGGCACCGCAATACAAGAGAGATATCGAGGTGCTGGAGCGAGTGCAGAGGAGGGCAACGAAACTGGTGAAGGGCCTAGCAGACAAATCATATGAAGAGCGGTTGAAGGAGCTGGGACTGTTTAGTTTGAGGAAGAGAAGGCTGAGGGGAGACCTCATCACACTCTACAACTATTTGAAAGGACACTGTAGAGAGGTTGGTGCTGGTCTCTTCTCACAGGTAATTAATGACAGAACAAGAGGGAATGGCTTCAAGCTCCAACAGGGTAGGTTTAGACTGAACATTAGGAAAGAATTTTTCACAGAAAGGGTGGTTGGGCATTGGAATAGACTCCCCAGGGAGGTGGTTGAGTCACCATCCCTGGATGTGTTTAAGAGACGTTTAGATGTGGTGTTGGCGGATATGGTGTAGGGGAGAACTTTGTAGAGTAGGGTAGATGGTTGGACTCGATGATCCCAAGGGTCTCTTCCAACCTAGACAATTCTATGATTCTATGATTCTATGATCTAGACAAGTGTGCTAACGCAGGTTAGCTAAAGTAAGCTAAACGTGTCAAGGTAGAACACTAGCGAAGAGGAATTTTTACAAAATCCTTTTTTTCTCCTTTTTATTATTTTCAACAAATACATTTTAACAGGCCAACACAGAAACTGTGTGGCCTTTATCTCAATTTGGTATTTTTAGAAATTACCTCGCCCTCTCGCTAGGCAAAAGTTGTGGAATGTCAGGGGTGAGACAGATCAAGAACTGTAATGCTTTATACAGACAGAGAGGTTTTGAAGTCAGCTTTTGCTAAGTATTACAAAACAGTTTTCCCTATTACTAAGGCTGTATCTTACAAACGATAATCACCACCTGGCATGCTCCACCAACACTTAGAAAACCCACAAAATGAGGCTGCACTTTACATTTAGGCAGCACATCAGTAGGAAAGGAATGCATGCATGTGCTAATGTAGGCAGACACATGGAAAAAGAAAGACATGCAGTAGTTTAGAGGGCATTATATAATAATTGTTGGCAAGTGTTGGCTTTTTAACCGCAATGGCTTTAGAAGTTGGGCAGCAACCCATCAGCCTGCAGGTGCTACACAGAGAATAAATTGCTTACCTGTTCCTGCTGCTCATTCTCAGGAGAGATGCTGTATCATGTCATTCAACTTGCTGATCTCTTCAGACAGGTTTCTCCAATGATGGAATTTTAGTGCCAAAAATACTGGTTTACCAATAAGGAAACATGGCTTCTCTGAACTGATATTTCTATATGCTGAGCACATAGGGATACCCTTGGGTAGTCACAAGCAGCAACCATTTTCTAATTAATTAATCCACACATCTCCTCTTTCAGCTACATCTGTATACATCAGTACTGACATCAAATTGTCTGTTAACTTCATCAGAAGTATTTCCTTTCCCCGAATTTCCCAGGGGCTGTATCAATACCTGCTTCCCTAAATAAAAGTGGCAGGCGGATGTAAAGTGAGTATCAACTGACTCCTCTGTTCAGCATATCTCCAGTGCAGCCAACAGTTCAAAATGGTTATTAAAAGGTCAGAGATCCTTCCAATTGACAAGGCACCAAGTCCAGGTGACACTCATCCAAAAGTGCTAATGGAAATGGAGACAGAAATTGGAAAACCTGTAGGAGACATTTTGACAAGCTCAGCTGAGTAAAGATCCCTGAAGGCAGACAAAGGACTAACATAAACCAGTATTTTAAAAAGACCTAAAAACAAACAGGGAAACACACAGATATAGGTACAAACATTTACAGACCAGTATTCAGGCATATTTTGAGAATGATTTTCGTGGTTCAGGACTTCCTAAATTTGATACTGCGAGCAGGTGATGTGGTTTCAAGAAAAGGCAAGTCTCCTTTTTTTTTGCCACCTCCATACTCTTTACAACTATGCCTTTGCTTTCTTAGGAGAAGAAAAACCCTGTTAGAGGGATCACATTTAATGAAAAGGAGCTGAAAGGGAATTCTGACAGCATCAGATGTCAAGAGTTGATGCCATTTCTTATATATTACCGTATTCAGAAAATCCTACAAGTACTCAGCTGGAGAAAATTCCCTGACTTAAAATCAATACTAAACTAAAGTCCTTTATCCTGCCAGTAATTGCTGTTTGCATGCAAAGCTGCTGCATATGCCTTCACTGGGAGAAAAACTAATAAGAGTTTCCTTATGTCGGCAGAAAAACAAAGAACTCTGATGTCTGCTCTTAGCACTTTTGTGCAGGGGTGGATTGGGAGGAGGTGGTAATGGCCACATATATTCCACCTGAACCTGGAGAGCCGTGCAAGTCATGCAAAACAGCACTCCCAGTTTCCTCAGTAAACTGCAAATCTCTCGATCACAACTGCCTGCATAAATTGTGTCAACCCATTGACATGCAATTCCTTATGCATGTGCCCAATATATGTAGTTCCTGAAAGGGGATGCCCTGTTACCTTAGGGGGGATACTGAGGTGTCAGAACCAGAGGTCAGAATGGAAATCATCACAAATCCCTATTTAAAGACAAGTTATTCTGACAAAAAAAAATCTGATTGAAACAAAGACGTGAAAATTTTGCTGCCTCTCTGACCTGCCCAGACCACATGAATTTGGAAAAACCGGCCAGGAAATATAGTTGTTTACTCAACACTGTACTACTAAGGTCATACTGCTTTGAGGATAGGAGTCTTTTCAGAAAACTGCAAAAATATCCAAGTTCTTGCTTCTTAGATGTCTCAACCTTTTCCTGTTAACATATGAGTCTCCATGCACTGAGCCCTGTGGCACACCTGTGGGGGTACACGTATGCACAGCATCCCCTGTGAAGGACTGAATCCCATGTTGCTAAAAACACTGAGTTTCTAAGCAGCATCCTGGTGATGAGCTGGAAATGTCAGCTGCGGAGCTGGTCAGCGGGTCACAAACCTGCTGAATGAGGAAAGTGGAGACCCAGCAGAGGAGAATGGCCACACAGCTCACAAGTGGTGCAGCAAGATGCAGGCAAGATTTGTTCTACAGCCCTACACAGAGTTCTTTGCATCGCTCTTTCCTCATTAGTCACTTTGAAATGGAAAAACAGAGAAAAAAACAGTTGCCTAATCAATGTCAAGAGATGCTTGTTCTGTGTCTGTTCTAATAAAGTGACCAAATTTTCAAGGAGCGTAATTGCAGCATTTTCCAGACAGATTCACAGTTTACCACTTGCTAACGGACAGAAGGTGAGCTGTGTTGTACTGAAAGGATCCTGGCGTAGAAAGGCCATGCTCATCAAGGTCAACGCATGCGAAAGACACTGACTCTTCATCCAGCTCGTATCTACTTGCTCTTTTTGCAGGAATACTATTCCTGCTTGGAAGCATTCAGGCCACCTGACACTGATTCCTCCCCCAGCCCCACCACGCTCTTCCTTTGAAATCAACCAATTTTAGTTTAAAGGACAGAGAGTAAAAATAAAAAGCACTGAATTCTACAGATCACACGTATTCCAAAACTTCATAGGATGTGTGCACTCTGTGTTGAAATTGCCATCTATCCTTTATAACACTTTCACCTGTGCAGTGCAGTTTGTTGGCTTTGCAGTTGGCCAGATAGTAGGGGGTATTTGATCACCTCTGAAAGATCAAATTCTACCTTTTGTTCCCCTGGGGCCGCAGGGCCATTTTAAGCTGTATTTTCTAGCCAGCCTTCCCGTAGCTTCTGCAGAAGCATGTGATTTCCACCAGCACCTTTCATGCCAATGTTGTTTAATCCCTTCCTGAAATGCAATGAAAGGGAATTTAGAAGCAAGGAAAGTACCTGGATGAATAACGAAGGAGAATATCCCAGCATCAAAACCTGAATTGGTTAGTGTGCCTGCATGCATGTTGTTTTATTAGAGTCCTGACTATTAAAAATGGGCCAGTGTACTGCACTGGTGGAATCAGAGCTTGAGAACCTCATGAGCTCTCTCAGTGAATCAAAATCACGCAATCCCCTGTGCTAAATAACTCTGTGCTGATGTGCTCTGAAAATGCAGAGGCAGTCTCTGCTCCCCGCTCAGCCTGTTTATCACCTAAAGTGGGTCAGTATGGAAAGTACCTTTTGCCTTTGAATCAAATTACAAAGGCAATGGAGCAATGGCTAAGAAAAAGCCAGGGCATCATGGGAAAGTAATTAGGTCTGTGGTCACTCATGCTCACTGACTGATGACCACTGGCATTCAGGTTTGAGGCATATCTGGTTTGTTTGGGTTTTTTCCCTCTATCTGGTAGGACATGATTGCCTGCTATAATGTTATGCTCTGATGCTCAAGTAAGGAACCTGTCTCTGCCTCTGTGCGGCCCTTCAGCCACCAGACACGCTCAGGAACTTGAGAAGTCCCCAGAGGGAAGCTGGGGTTTGAATCCAGCCCATCTCAATACCCACCATCACATCTTACTCTTTTCCCAGCAGTATGAGCTGCTACTCTGTGGGGTTTGGAAAGTTCTCCTCTTCTTGATCCGATTTAGTACGAGCATAAGTTAGAAATAGTTCCTTGGATGTCAGTAGTAATTCCTGTAGTCCTGTCTGTTATATAATAAACACCCTCTGTGCTAAACAAGTATGAAACACTTCCAAGAAAAATTCTTCTCTCTGTTGGAGCAAGATGGCATTTCACACTCCCTCAGAACTGCCTGGTGCATCGAGCTGTAAAGAGTCAGTCCCCTAAGGGGCAAAACCAAGAAGAGGGCAATACCGAGTTGTTCATTTTGCATTCACTTTTGGGAGTTAGAAAACAAGACGTTCTTGCAATTAAATGCTACAGCAACAATTGAAGCCATTGAACCCTTCCCATGAAGAACCAGGATGTCTGATTTGGACACATACCTTTTCTGAGTCTCACTGAAACCAGCAACAACTGTATCAACAGATGATGCCCAAAGCATCCTGTATGAACTCGTGCCCTGTACACACAGACATCCCTGCTCTGCCTCGCCAACAGTGTAAACTCTGAAGCACATGAAAAGTAGAGATGGAGGTTATGGCACATATGCAGACAAAGTGAGTGGAGGATTAAATGAGCTTTGTTATTTACATTTCCCATGTTGCACTGCATTTTTATTAGATTCATATTACGGAATGTGAGACAACAAAGCCGAATAGAGGAAGAAGAGAATTCAAAGCCTGTTGTCTACCCAGCAATTGTCACCATACTAGCTGGTTCTTAGAGGAATGGGGAACCTGCCCTGGACTTTGGTCTGATGGGGTGCTCTCTGCCACCCCAGAGCTCTGCCCTGCCCTTGCCCCACTAACTCTGGATCTCTTCATCCAAATTGGTTCTTTGTTGTGCAAGTGTGAGTGCCAGTTCTGCCTCATACCAATTTTATCCATTCCTCACATCTTGTCAGCTCACACCCTGGCTCCTCTCAGCCCTCCCTCTCCTGCTGTAGCAGGGCACCCTGCTCCTGGCAGCAGTGCCTGCCCCAGGAGAGACGGGCAAGAGCCATGGCCATTTCCTGGCCAGGTACTTCCATGGCAGGAGATATGTCACAGGGTGGGCAGGCAGAGGGGGGGACATGGAGACAGCAAACTCTCAGCTGGTGTGCAGACTGAGCGCTAAACCTTCTTGCCAAGTTCACACCCCCAAGTGGACATTTTCTTTTTTTTTTTTCTTAATTACTCTTGAATTTCCCATGGCTTGAGTGGTAACGCATTAATGGCAGTTGTTTAATTAATTAATACTCCAAGGAAGCAGAAGTCTTACCATGCTCTGAACTGCATTTAGCTGTGTTGACCCCACTCCAGTCAGGCAGCAGAACTGAGCAAGAGCCCAGTGGGCTTCACACAGGCTGTTTCAAACTGACGTACCCAGCTGAGCTCAGGAAAGTAGCAGTCACGTAGGGCTACCGGCAGCTGCTTAGTGCACATTTCCTTACGTGTGCCAGTCAGATCAATATTCACAACTATACTTTTGACAATGCTGATTTAAACCCATGTTATGGATTTCAGGGACCTGTAAGACCTTTGTAAAGAAGAGAAACCCCCATGGCCTCCCCAGAGATAATCTTTATCAAAGTTATGTAAGGGCAGGCATATACACCAACAAATCTATCCAGTTACCACTTCTGCACCATGCACTGTATTCACAAAACTCTGAGGAATGCAAGTAGCAACAACACTGAATAACAAATATCAACAGTAGCTCTACAGCAGCTGCTCTTGTTAGCTGTCAGGAAGCTAAGATGAGCAATGCCCCACAACAAAATATGGGGTAATGCTGTCCAAAGGGAGCATTGCTCCATCCTGTTACTGCAGCACGTACTGCAGCATGATTTTGAACTTTCCTTTACTGCAGTGACACAATACCACACTATGAAGTGGTGCTTCACTTAATTAAGTCAAAACTGAGACTACCATGCATATTAATGAGCACCCTAATGAGCATTAATTTTTGATGTTGCTCGTTAACAAGCATTATAAACTATGACAAATTTCTGTTTGACCGAATGCCAAAATTTGGATGAGCGGTGGTTTAAAGTTGTAAATCTGAATGCTTCCCCAGGGGATTAGAACACCATGCATAAATACTCTGAGAGCTTGCAATGCCAAAGAGGAAATATAAATGCCACGACAGGCTATCTTCCACTGCCCTTCTACACGTGTCAGTGGAAAAGCACTCGCATCTTTCAAAGAGAGGCAATTTAGATTCAAAGAGTAAAAAAGGAAGTACCCAACTTTCAAATGGTAAAAATGAATTATTCTGCTCCCAATGAAAGCTTTAACATTGAGAGCTGTACATAAGCAGAGGTACACTCACCACTTTATGCTTCTGCAAACACATGGACTCCTAGTGCACGCCTAGTAAACGTGCAGGTTTGTACCTGTTGTCATGACATTGGCACGAACAAACTAAACATCTTTAAAAGATTAACATCTCTAAAAAAAGTCTGGCTCATGCAACACAGTAATGAGAAGATCCAGAGGACAACCAACCCGTATGTATTTTCCATGCAGATACTTCTGTGCTATAGGAATTGCTGTGTTACACGGGGCTTCCTCAGGCTTCAGCTGCCTGACTCAGTGATGAGCTGTGTGGCTCTGTCACCAAACAGCTGCTGATGTGTCTAAGCCACTGTTGCATTTTGTTCATTTACAGATAATCAAAGTAGTTTGGGTTTTTTTTTTAATTTCTACCTTGCTTTTCTGTTCTAATTCTATCACAATCAAGCACCACTTTGAAGATGATAAAACATAACACACCAAGCAAAGCTCGTCTGCGCTTCTCACGCCTCACCAGTTCAGATGGTACAAACTAGTGCTGTAAGATCTGCATTCGCAAATACAAAGAACATGGCAAGCAAGGAGATGGAAAGCTGCAAAGTCAAGGCACCCTGCCCTGCTGGGGTTTCACCAAAAGCCTCCAAGAATTTTCTGCTACACTCTACCTTAACCCATGTAACCATCCCGCAAGCATGAGAGCCCCATCCAAGAGGGAATCAAAATGAGCGCCAGACTGGTACTCATGTCATCATTCACGTAACCAAAATTGAGGTTTCATAAAAAGTGACTTTTCAAAGTTCTTTTCTGGAGAATTTAAAATTACCCTCTTTTGGTGAGGTCTTCCCCTTTTTTCTCCCCTCAATATTTTCCTCTAAGCATCACCAAGATCAGTAGTGACGTTTTCCTTTGTCAAAATCTCGTGTTCAGTACAGAAATGCACTTATTTTAATAAAGTTTGAAAATTACAAATTTCTTCAAGAGAGGCAAGAAATTCAGCAGTGTTGATATACTCCCCCCTTGTCATGAAAAAGCAGCTGATCAATCCCTCATAGATTGACCTGACAGCAGTTAAAGTGCTGCGGACGGGATTCATTTTGCCCTAAAAATGACACGTCAAGGGGCCAAACAGCACTCCAGAAGGGCCTGTTCCTCTCCGTGACTCCAGACAGACTGGGAGGCTCCGTCTGTGTGTTAAACGGGTAAAAAGGGGTAAAATAAATCCCACCACTACCACGGACATGTTTTTTTAACCCATGTTCTCCAAAAAGGAGATGCTGCCAGATTTTAAGTGAGATCTCACACACACTTGCATACCTGTGGAGCTGAGTGCACAAAGCGGGTAAATACAGGCTCTAGCCAAACCGGTGGCAATGGGAGGGCATGGTGCTTGCAAGTGGACAGCCCTAGGGAAGTGCCAGTACATCACACTGAGCTTGTGTAACAACTATTACACTTGCTTATTCAAGTAAATCAAGGTGTACCCACCTAGCTGCCTGCACTGGCTGCCGCCTCCCCGGCGCTGGGTCTCTCTGAGGGGAGCTGAGGGGCGGCCCCGCGCCGGACAGGGCCGGTTCGGGCGGGTTCCGGCGGCCCCGGGGCAGGGCGGGGCGGCGCGCCGGGGAACGCGGGTTTGAGAAAGGGCGAAAGGCCGCCGGGCGGTGAGGGGAACGGTGTGAGGGACAGCCCGGGACACGGAGGGCCGGGCAGGGGCAGGGAGGAGCCGCTCCAGGCCCCCGGCAGAGACTCCCCTGCGGCCACGGGGGGACCCCGGGGAGATGGTTTTCCTGACAGGAACGGCCGCCATGGAGGGACCCGGGGAGCTGGTTTTCCTGACAGGATCGCAGCCATGGAGGATCCCAGGGAGCTGGTTTTCCTGACAGGATCGCAGCCATGGAGGGACCCCGGGGAGCTGGTTTTCCNGGCGGAGGGGTCGGCAGAGGCGGGGTGAAGTGGAGCCGGGGAAGAAGCGCGGGGTGGGAGGAACCTGCCCTGGTTTTCATCCGCTTTTTCACCATCCAAATCTGTTCTTAATTGGCAGTAAATTAATTTGCCCCAAGTCAAGTTTGTTTTGCCCATGACAGTAATAAATAAGGAATCTCCCTGCCTTTATCGTCATATTTCAGCCCTCCTGTCCTGTTGAGGACAGGCAGTGAGCGGCCCAGAAAAGGTCAATGCGCACTACCCGGTAACACACTCCCTGCAAAGCTCTGTGTTCCCTCCTCTCCTGTGTCACAACTGCTGTTATCCGACACCCCACAAAAGCCTTTGCCTGTTTCATACTTAATTTAATTGGTATTCCTCTGGCTGTACTTACTTGAATAGATTCACTCCCTTTACTGCTCTCACCACTGATAATAAGAAGATGGATTTAAAAAAAAAGACCAACCAAAACCACAGTACTATACCCTTTATATATCAGCCAGTCCTGAATTGCCAGCTGATTTCCTCTGTGATTGCTGACACTTCAGACAGCAGAAATATTTCTGATACTCACACTAAACCAATGTGGATGCTTTATACCTGCTGAGCATCTTACAGCCCTGGCCCTCCAGCCACGGATGTGAAAACAACGTTGGCCTTTTCAAGTGATCCATCACAAATTTTAATTTCTGTTTTCACTTTACTTTCTATTGGTGTGCCTTTGATTTCTACTTTGACGTTGTTTCCAATAATCAAAATAACAAATCCAGCTTTTTACTGACATCTTTCAAAACTGTCTTCGAATTACGACAGTTTCAGCATCCCAACAGGACAATTCAGAAAGATCTTCCATTACTACTTACACCGTAGGATCTCAGTGCAAAAAAACAGATTAACTTACAGACATTGTTTAGGTCAGGAATGTAATTTGTAATTGGAAAATAATAACATCCTTATTCTTCTGTCAAAGTGAATGATAACTGACAGCAGGATTTTCTAAATATCTTCCATTGGAGTATTAGGGGGAGGGTTAGGTTGGTTGTTTTTTTTCTTTTCTTTGGAGCTGTGGAAAAATTGGGGGTAACTAGCTTAAATGGCAAATCAACAAACACTGAGATAAAAGAAATCAGTTGTCCCAGGTCATTATTCACTGATGCCTTTTCAGTCACTTCACCCTGAAATCTATCATAAAAAAGCTCAACACGGTGGTTATTAAACTAAGCCTCTTGGATAACATTAAGGAAAACTCCTTTCAGTAATCTCCCTCATGCATTTCTGAAAAGGATGGAAAAACACAGTAGGAATTACAAAAATCATGTATTTTTCCAACTGAACTGGAAATATAGTTTTAAAGAAATAACAGATAAAGTTTTTTTTCCCCAATTTTTGTGTCTTTTACCTAGTGATGGGATAGAAGCATAGAGATGTCTTGGAAAAGCCACTGTGTGCTGCCTAGAAGGGTCTCTCATTTTCAGATGGATAAAATCAGAATTGGCGTACCTGGCAACAGATGGCTGTTTTGTCTGATCAAGACATGATTCACTAACTATAAAAGGTACAAGAGAGAGAGTTTGTGGAAGGGGGAGTGAGGATTCTCTGCCAAAAACAATCTCCCTTCAACACACCAGGAAGTTTCCCAATCCACCATGCAATCATCAAAATACCCCTTGTGCATATTGCTTGAAAGTGCTGTTAGACATCTCAAAAGAAAAAAAAAAAAAGGTAAAGTTTTTAGCTCAATTAATGGACTTGTTCTGTTCGGGACAGCTCAGATGACCTTCACCTCTGTCAACACATGTAGGAATCTAACTCTGAATATGCTGAAATTAATTAGTTCACACATGTCAGGAATCAGGGGCAGCTTGGGGGAAAAAAATTCTAAAACAGAGGCCTGGGCTTTGCTCAGGCTCACATCCATAGACATGAACAGACATGAAAGCAGAGCGGCTGTCGGACCAGGTCCCTATTTCACGCTCCCGCCCTCCATGAAAGTGAAACAGGGCACCAGGACAGACGATATCCGCTGTCACTCCATATTTCAAAATAAATTGCTGTCTGTCACAGCATGCCAGAGCGGGGCCATACATCCTGCCCGATGCTGCAGAGAGAAGAGGGGACGAGCTGGCGCCCTGAGTGTCCATGAGGCCTTTCGCCGGGGGAACAGCTCTGCAGTATGATGCTGGGAAGGGTGATGCAGGAGCTGCAGAGAAACACAGGGAAATGACAGGAATCACCCACTGCCTCAGGAGAAGGAGGCAGCCTGTTCCCCTCTGCCAGCGGCTTCCTGCAGGGCTTAGCAGCAAGAGCACATCTGCAAAATCATCCTAAGCCTGAAGCACAAGGTGCCCTGCTGTCCTTTTCCTCAACGCGGGCAAAAAGAGTGGTCGTCTTCCTTCCTCGCCTTCCCAAAGAGGGCTCAGGTTCAGCATAGCCAATGACAATGAGCAATAAGGTTATATATAACTGTGTTGGCACTCTATGGATCAAACTGGCTTTTGTTAGCCAGAAATGAAGGGTTCGGTGGTGCATTCCTCGCTCCCAGCTCATTCCCATTGAAATCTGCCACCAGGCTGCCAGGGCAAGGAGAATGGGACTAGTATCAAAAGCAGCTGTCATTCTCACCTCACCGCACTTAAATACATGTTTGCGGGCAACGGCAGAGGTTTCCTCTCACTGTAGTCACTGAGAGGACACAAATAAACCTTAATGAATATTGCCACAGCCCAGGTCAACAGATAAATGATTCTGTTATTTATGTTATTTAACATAGCTCTCAGAGTGACTTCTGAAAGTAGGAACCCACATATAATACCTCCTTATTCACTAACCCAAGCTGCAGTGAAATTTAGCTTGGCATTGGCTGGGTTTTGTGACTTAAAGGGATAAACTCCATTAATTTTCTGCTGATAAGATGTTATTTGAGCTCTTTCTAGTGTCTAGTTTTCCCTTGCCAAGATCTCCAATTCCTTTTTTCCCTTGCTACTCCCTATCTGCACTATAGGCTACATAAAATCAAAGCTAGGCAGTAGAATATTTCCTGTATTGAAAAGTTTCCTTTACTGTGCATTGATAACCTGGCAGTCTGCAGGGACCGCTCCGTACAGCCTGTGCCACACAAGTTGCTGCTGCTGCACTACCATGACTTTGCACAACAGGCTTCAAGAAATGCCCCCAAACTTGCATCCATCCCAGTTTCCAAACAGTAAGATTACCCTTGTCTAAAGAAACACCACCAGACTTCTTAGTCCCAGTAATACACTTTTACATGAACAGTTTTACGTGAAACTTTCTTCTAAGCTAAAAAAAGAACATTTTTAAAGATTACAATATTCTGCTTTAACATTTGTTGACCAAACAGTTGGGCTAGTAATGAGACCACTGGGAACCAACCCAAAACTGATTTATCTGCTTTCACTTGCCAAGCTGAATGACAAGCTGAGAATTGAAGCAACCAATTATGTTTTGAAAATAGTTGCCTCAGATAGTTGCCTTTTCAAAATCCCATGATGCAGAGCAGAATTGAGCGCAGCAGCCCTCCATCTTGGCAGACAATGCAGATCAAGCCACCTCTCTTACAGGAATCTCAGAAAAAGAATAATGTAAATTCTGGCTTCCCCCTAGGGAGCAGGACTCTGCTAGTAGAGGAGAAAGCAGTTTGCACCTCTGCCAACTTGACACTATATAGAAAATATTAGTTAAGAGTGAGAAACTAATATAAGGAATAGGGGCTAGGACAATTAAGGTGAAAAGAAGGAACTAGAACAATTTTGCAAGAATAGCCCTGAGTGTTTTTCCTTATTTAATATATTTATTCATGAGTCAGGCTACCAGTAAGAGTATGCTAATGAAAAATCCTTAACTGATGATATCAGGTTAGGAGACCTGATCGATACACAAAGGAGGAATGGAGTATCACACAAGAAGAACTACAAGATCAAAGCTGAACATCAAGCATTTAAGAACTACAAGGATTTTGTTGTAAAGTGGAAACTCTAGAGAGGACTGAGAAGAGAAAGACTTGGGTGCGTGGCTACAGAAACAGCAACTCCCGTGTTAGTATGCATCAGCCAGCCAGCTCCAGCAGGGACCTGAACGTACTGACCCAACTCTCCAAGCACGGGATAAAATTAAAGGCTGAGAATGGCAATGGTTATTGTCTTCAAATATGTTATTTTTGCCCCCAAAATGAATGGGTACCTATTGACCAAAAACTAATCAAAGACAAAAACTGGGGGGGGAAGTATCGAAGAAAAATCCTGTGGAACAGTCCTCAAATAATGGAAACAGCAGAAGAGGAAGTAGTCTGAGTTCAATATGTTTGTGAATAGGAATATTTCATATGACATGAACAGAATTACAATTTCCTGCACCGGTAGGCTGCTGGACAACGCTCTGGGAAGTCCTCCCCAGCCCAGCGCTCCTGTGCTCCAGTGGCAGGAGTCACCTTGAGCTGGATGATGCTGCAGGATTAAGGCCTAAGGGAATTCATCATATTTAATATTAAAGACTTTACTTTGACACAATTTCAATTGACTACAACAAATCAAAGCAAACTCTGCAATAAATGTCTTCATAATGCCTTGTGCTGTAGCTGTACTTTGAAAGTCCAAAATCAATAAAAACAAAATGGTGACATATGTTTGTATTATTTGGAAAGCTAAATGCATGCAGGGGATCTGTCACTGCAGGATTAATAGAGTACAAGATGTTCTGTTTGTTGGGCATCTGATTGTCTGTCTCATAATATGAATTTTGAAATAGCTAGGGATTTCTGCTAGTGCGTTTGCAGGTTTATGCTGAATTTCACATTAACAATAAATCATCCTGTATGTATAGTGCTCTTTTTCAATTTACTGCAACATAACTTCATCAATCCACATAGGGAATAGGGCCATGCGCATAATGAGTAGAAATCTGATAATAAAATATTAAGTAAGACAACGAAACAAAAACATTTGAAATATTAATACCAAGGCTCTAAAATACCCCTCATTGCCATTCAGCCTACATTTGGTGGGCACGTACCTCTTAGGTGTGGGTGGAGTGACAGCAGGAGAGCGCCAGGTAGCTTATTCTAATGACTGCAAATTAATCTACTTGAAATTAAGAAATCCATTTAACAATGATGTAAACGAAAATAAGATGCATTCTGTTGTGAGTTGAAAGACATTATTTTTACCCTAGTTGGTAAAATTACCTTTGACCAAGTAATTATTCACTACGTTAGGACCTCTTCCACATCCCGAGCGCTTCACAAAATGAACTTGAGTGTATTTGTCAAGACTGATCCTTGGCTGTCTCTGTGTCTGTCCTAATGAGGCAGAGAAGAATTCCTGGCACAGCAAGGTCCCGGTGGTGCTGGACGGCTGCGGCGCCAGCGCTAAGCCTCTGCTTAAGCATTCCCTTGACTTCAAGCACTCCTTAGCAGACACTGAAGCGCACGCTTAAACTTAAGCATATGCTGACACACGCTTGACAGCAATGGGAACTCGGCATACACCTACGTACTTACCTGAAATCAGGGCTCATACTTTCGCCCTCACCTTTTTGGTATCTTCTGCAGATTCAGATACTGAGGCCCCTGGAATTAATGCAGTCTTGGATTCACTTTTTAAATACATCTGTATTCAAAACCCACAGGCAAGACTTTTTCAAGATCAAATGCTTTTGGTATTCCACAAAATACAGCTCTCCCATCCCATGTGTCATGCAAATAGGCTCATGAATTGAGTAATTCTCCTCATCTAACCGGGATCATATTTACTTAACCGATGTGAACAGACAAAGGAAAATATACCACTTGCTCAATATGTGCAAAATTTATGGTATGTAGCTAACATAATGTGTTTAACAATTTTATCCAAGTTTCAGTCGAGGACAAACCAAATATGTTCACATAATCCCAAGCCATATTATAGCAGTTGCATGCAGTAAGTGATTTAAAGTTTTAATTCATCATTAAGTACACTGTACACATACAGGTTTTTCTTTTTAAATAATAATATGCAAAATTTCCAGAGTCATTAACAATTTAATAAGCTGTTTAAACAAGAGAACTCTTTGAAATGCTTGATCTGTGCCCATGCCTTCTAAGCATCATGCAATAATTTATTGTTTTCACAAATTGCTTGTCAACTGGACCGAAAAACCCTGTTCTGCAATTACCTCCATTCTGAAAAGTTTCTATATAAACTTTATATCAATGGGTACAGGAAGTATATGGAATCGGATCAAGTATATTTTTCATTGACAAGATGTTAATTGGCCTTACCTATGTCATTAAGACTTGCGGAGAACCCAAGGGAAAACTATTCTACTGCCAGATCATAAGGCTGCAGTTTCTACATTATATTTGCAATAACATAAATAGTCAACAGCAATAATGGCCAAGTAGAACATACCAGGCTTGACAGCATAAAGTCAACTGCAGGACACTGTTCAAGCTACTTTGTTTTCTAAAGGTCATCATATATCTTCACCTGCAATTGGGGGGTTATTTACCTAGACATCCACCAGTTTCGCCTCCAACTTAGACTCAATTTTTGCCGAAGGAGGGTGCATTAGTAATGAGGCTGACCTTCAGCATTGCAGAGCCATTTTAGTTCTCCCCTACTTGAGCATGAGCTGGGTTAGCATGGCACGAATTAGCTATACATGTGTCTTGGGAAAATGACACATGGGCAGAACTGGTAATACACCACGTTTCCCTCTGGCACACCAAGGTGAAGCAGCGCATGGGCTGCTGGGGGCTCCGCTTTCCTTGCCTGGGTATTACACAAGGAACAGAGGCAGGGAAGATTCTCTCTAAGCCCTGCCTAAATTCAGTCACGATTTGTCCCATGATATTAAATTTGTGATGAATGCAGCTGATGGCAGTCCATCAAATGAACTATCACAAATACATGGGGGAGGATCCACCAGTGATCTGCAGCAAAAATTTCTGGGTACCAGCTGTCTCCTTGCTGCCTTCCCCCAGTAACCTATGGCCATGTAACACCGTCTGGGCCCGTACTCCGTCAAAAACTCCTACTAAGAATGACAGCAGTTTGAGTGAATACTGTGACTAAAGACATATGCAGGGCTATAAATTGACACTCGGCTCTAGCAGGTACCGAGGCACAGCCACAGCGTAAAACCAAACCACTGAGATTCTGAGCTTGGGAGAAGAGCAGCACTCTGAAATCTCATCAACACCATAACTCCATCTGCCTTTATTACCCGAGTATAGCCATCCAAGAAATTTGCCCTGTAGCTCTCCCTCACTTTTATAGGTAACCCTTTTATAGCTTTCTATTATGCCACATAGTATTTAGTCAATAGAGGGAAAGTCTTACTGCATTTGAAAGTATAATGCCAATCTCTAAGTGCTTCTTAGGAAGCCAGCTGACAAGTAGCCATTACTGTTTTACGTTGAGACTGGCATTCTGGTTTTATTGCTTTTTTAATCATTTAATTAATATCATTAAGGAGAAACAGAACTAATCTAAAATTCGACCCCACGGATTTCACTATCCAGCTCCCACTGTAGTAGGTGAAACAACCTATGGAAATTTCTGAAAAGCCTGCAGTGACTAGCCTCATCCACATTCATGGACTTCCATACACTGCACTCACAACTTAATAATTCAGTCCAAGTTCTATTTTCTGCAATAGTTTATAAAACCTTGTTTTATAAGCATAAAGTTTAGCCATTTTTAACTGCAGGAGCAATAACACTGCTTGTCAGGACTTGCTGGTCTCTAAGTACCCACGCTGGCACCTCACAATGCTGAAGCATTACATCTTGTTCCCAGAGCCACATTGCTTTGTTTTATGTTACTGAAGTATAAGAACGCAACACAATTGACCTGTCACAGAAAAGAAATTGGAAAACAACTTGGATTTTGAAAATGCAGGTTAAGGAAGAACCTACACATGTCTCCAAGCCTGTACCGTTGAAAGCGTGCTTCCTGCGGTTTGGGATGGATTTGGAAGGTGGCTCTGACATTTTGTGAACACCCCCAACCAAGCATTGTGAATTATTTTGTTCATTTCACATCCAAGATCCTACGGCTTTTCAAACGTTAAAAGCGTGTACTACTGCCTATAAACTTGAAATAATAGGGCTCTGAACTGTCATTGCCTGCCATTTAAATTGCAGAATTACTACAGAATTGAAAAGCTTTAGAGATCAGAAATGTTCAGTGTTAACTAGGACAGCCATCCAAAACAGAGTGGCGTCTGCTAGCAAAGTTAGTGAAACAAGGGAGAGAGAAGTAATTCTTATAACAGAGACAGAAGCTAATATGATTAATTCTGTTGCCAGCAATGAACAATGGTGGTAACAGGACTTGTAAGACTGGCATGATAAAACAGCTGGGAAGAGAAACTTTGGCTAGATGGCAACAAGAGGACTTCCACCAATGGAAGAAGCAACCTTGCAGTGTGCGGGTTTCCGGAGCCACGCATCAATATATGCGTAAGAAAGGCCACTGGGGTCTCCGAAACACTTGAATCCTGTTCTCTAAGTTTTTGGTCTTGGAAAAAATGAGAGCAGGAGTCCAACACTGAATTCAGACAATGCTAATATTTCTAATTATATGATCCTATCGTATAATTTGACATGTGGAATCATATAAACACATTCTCTCTAATCTACATCCTGCAGGTCTCAATAGCATATTCTGGATGCAGTAGTAAATTACCATAATGTCAGTGGGTGAACTGCACAGAGACCAGGTGAAGAATCTATAGCAGATGAAAATAAAGTGGAATAGACTGCCTGTCATTAGGGACCCCAGCATTTACTTGCAAGGATCAACTTGATTCAAAGCATTGCTGAAAAAAAGGTTGCCTTAATGAAGCTGAAGTCTTACATTGTAAGAAATTGTATTTTCTGTGTTTCAGATGCTTTGAAAAGATCTCTGAAGACAATGTGGTGCTTAATAGAGACGCTCATTCTTAGTCATCACATCTATTTTTGTTCTAATTTCATTGTAGTTGATTCACAATGTCTCTGGGCATTATGAACCTACACAGTGTACCACAATCTCTTGTTAGTATCAAGGAGATACAGGTAAACTTCAAAAACCACTCAGCATTTGGCAGGATTAGGACGACTTGACAAAATGAGCATTGAAATAGCCTTTCAAACAAAGGACCTGTAGCACTTAGCACTGCAGTTGCACGTTAGGCATTGTTTGTATGCCTTGCTGAATCTTAACCACAAACTTCATTAAATATGATTGCCTACAGAGGAGAATGAGCATGCATCTTACCTGCATACCTTATAGTTTTGAGGCCAGCTGAGGATGTGTGTTTCCTGAAGAAGCAAGGGAGATAACTCCAGCTGGGCTGGGAAGGTAAAGCAAAATCAAGAGAGACAGAAGCAAAGTACTGCATCACTAATGCAGTGACATCCACTGTACACAGCGAAATGGGCTTGAAAAACAAATGGAAGTCTGAAAGCACAGTGTGGAGCTATGGATCCAGGCCGTTAGATAAGAGTTATATCAAACAAAGGAAATAAAACATCGTCTTGCCCTACATTGCTCATCACGCCATCCATTATAGTGGTGTTGCCAGACAAGAGGTAGGACAGATTTAGCCTCATGCAAGTTTTCTTCCAAATGTGAGTACATCAATTATGATATTCTGTCCCCATCTGAACACTCAAGTGGCACTGAGGTGGATATTTGTGCCACAGTCTCACTTTTCCACCAATACGCAGAAATGGGAATCCTCAGGGACCCACATTTACAAATTAAGCAAACATTATTCTGTAACAAATGACTACGTACTTGGAAATTATTTTAAAGCAATCTGAAAAAAAGCCTACAGGGGCTCTACAGATTTATTGCAAAGCAAAATCAACATAAACCACAAAACAATAAGAAAAAATAACATCATTTCCCATATGTTCAATGTTCGAAATGGATATACGGCCCTTTAGGTAGCAATAGTAATAAAGAAAAGTCATCTGGGTCAAATGGCATATTTCTATTTATTATTAGCATTATTTAAACTAGACTTAAGGTGTACACAGTGCTCTAAAAACAAATAAAAAACTGACAGATCCCTTCCCTGAAAAACATACAATCTGAAATAGGAGAATCAATGGATAATAACTTCTAAGTTTTTGCAGTAAGGAAAAATGACACAACAAAAAATGTGTTTCAAAGTTTTTGGCCATGAAGTGAAAGGCTAATTTAAATTTTTTTCATTTTATTACAGAGCAAGCAGCAGTCTGGGTTCAGATGTGCTCCTCCACTAACACAGCTGAAGCTACAAACAGAAATATCTCTAATTCTACCAAGCGAACATAAAACAAAAAGAAGCCCCATAAAACAAAAGAAACCTCAGATCTCATTTGTTGGGTGCCAACAGTGCACTATATATATTTCAGAGGAGCTCATGTGGAGTGAGACAGAGTTTCAAAGGTAAGGGAAGTCCCAGATGATCCCCTACTGTTAAACTAACACAGAGTATTTTATTAACCACATGTCAGTTATTGCTACAAAAAGTGTCAAATCCTGCTTGGGTTTTTCTCAGGGTATTGGCCGGCTCGTACCTGTGAACATGACCTGTCTCCCCTGTCCTTGGCCCTGAGCCACCAGGCTCCTGCTTTCAGGGAGTTTCTAAGCAAACTTTAAGGCTGCTCCTCATCACAAGCCCTATGGGACCAACCCCAAGGGGGTGCTCCCCGTGCCTGGGGCACCCCTGAATGAGCCCTTGCGCTCCAGGGGATGACAGCAGGGCAGAGCCTCTTTGACTGATACGGCTGAAATGCCTCTGTGTAAATGCACGTAGCATGGGGGACAAACAGGAGGAGCTAGAGATATGCGCACACCTCCAAGGCTACAATCTCATTGGCATCACGGAAACATGGTTGGATGGCTCCTACAACTGGAGTGTTGGCATGGAAGGGTACAGGCTCTTCAGGGGAGACAGGCAGGGGAAACAACATGGTGGTATTGCCCTATATGTCAATAGCTAGCTGGAGTGCATGGAGCTTGGCCTAGGAATGGATAAAGAGGTGACTGAGAATTTATGGGTCAGGATTAAAGGGAAATCAGAAGCAGGGGACATTACAGCGGGGGTCTGCTACAGATTGCCTGACCAGGAAGACCGAGTGGATGAGGCTCTCTACAGACAGATGGGGGTGGCATTGTGTTCACAGACCCTGGTCCTCATGGGTGACTTCAACCACCCTGACATCTGTTGGAAGGGTAACACAGCAGAGTACAGGCAATCCAGGAGGTTCTTGGATAGCATTGATGACAACTTCCTTCTCCAAGTAGTAGAGAAGACAACAAGGAGAGGAGCTATGCTGGACCTTGTCCTTACTAACAAGGAGGGGCTGGTAGGCAGTGTCAAGCTCAAGGGTAGCCTGGGCTGCAGTGACCATGAAACGGTGGAGTTTGAGTTCACCAAGGCAGCGAGGAGGGTGCACAGCAAGCTGACCACCTAAGGAACCTGAAGGTGCACAGGTCCATGGGACCTGAGGAGATACACCCACAGGTCCTGAGGGAACTGGCAGACAAAGTTGCTAAGCCACTATCCATCATATTCAAGAAGTCGTGGCAGTCTGGTGAGGTTCCTGCTGACTGGAAAAGGGGAAACATAACCCCTAGTTTCAAAAAGGGAAAAAAGGAAGACCCGGGAACTACAGGCCAGTCAGTCTCACCTCTGTGCCCGGCAAGATCATGGAGCAGATCCTCCTGGAAACTCTACTAAGACACATGGAAAAAAAGGAGGTGATTGGTAGCAGCAAATATGGCTTCACCAAGGGCAAGTCATGCCCAACAAATTTGGTGGCCTTCTACAAGGGGCATTACAGTGGTAATGGACAAGGGAAGAGCAGCTGTCATCATCAACCTGGACTTGTGCAAAGCCTTTGACACTGTCCCACACGATATCCTGGTCTCTAAATTGGAGACACATGGATTCGACAGATGGACCACTTGGTGGAGAAGGAACTGGCTGGATGGTCGCATTCAAAGAGTTACGGTCAACAACTTGATGTCCAAGTGGAGACCAGTTACAAGTGGTGACCCTCAAGGGTTGGTACTGGGACCGGTGCCATTCAACATCTTTGTTGGTGACATGGACAGTGGGATTGAGTGCTCCCTCAGCAAGTTTGCTGATGATACCAAGCTGTGTGGTGAGGTTGACATGCTGGAGGGGAGGGATGCCATCCAGAGGGACCTGGGCAGTCTGGAGAGGTGGGCCTGTGCAAACCTCATTAAGTTCAACAAGGCCAAGTGCAAGAGGTCCTGCACACAGGCTGGGGCAATTGCAAGCAGAAATACAGGCTGGGCAGAGAATAGATTGAGAGCAGCCTTGAGGAGAAGGACCTGGGGGTGTTGGTTGATAAGAAGCTCAATGTGAGCTGGCAACGTGTGATCGCAGCCCAGAAAGCCAACCGCATCCTGGGCTGCATCAGAAGTGTATCCAGTGGGTCATGGGAGGTGATTCTGCCCCTCTGCTCTGCTCTGGTGAGACCCCACCTGGAGTACTGCGTCCAGCTCTGGAGCCCCCAACATAAGAAGGACATGGACCTGCTGGAGTGGATCCAGAGGAGGGCCACGAAGATGACCAAAGGGCTGGAGCACCTCTCCTGTGAAGACAGACTGAGAGAGTTGGGGTTGTTCAGCCNCAGGTTGCCCAGAGAAGCTGTGGCTGCCCCATCCCTGGAGGTGTTCAAGGACAGGTTGGATGGGGCTTTGAGCAACCTGGTCTGGTGGGAGGTGTCCCTGCCCATGGCGGGGGGTTGGAACCAGATAATCTTCAAGGTCCCTTCCAACCTAAAACGTTCTATGGTTCTGTGATGCAGAGGGACCAGATGACAGCACCTGGTTTGGGGGGCTGGAGACCTCTGCAAGTGTCATGTGTTGAAATTAGAAAAGTATATGCAAGGACACTTAACTGCTCAAATATCAGGAAAGACTTTGCTGAGTGAGCCTGACACAATAAAGTCAGTCTTTGTGCCTGTTTGTGTTGCAAGCAGATGAACCAGAAACTCTTAAGTTAAAAAAAAAAAAAGATGCAAAAAGCCGAAATCTCCATCTGTCTAGGGAAATATGTGATGACTTTCCAAATATACAAAAATTAATTTCTGGTGTCCCAAGGTGTAGCAAGATGTAAAGGAAATGCAGAAGGGACAGGAGTGTTACAGTTTTACCGTAAGAAACAAATGACATGGACTGCTAGGGAGAAAGTTTGATGGAATTACAAACACAGCATACCTTTCTAGATCTGTATAACATATATATATATATAGTATAAAGGTACACACCAAAAAAGACACACTAAAACATTCCTCTTTTGTTATGCATCCTTTTTTTTTTTTCAATATTTTTCCAACTGCAATCCCTGACAGTATCTTCTAGGTGAAATAAGATATTCTAATCATCAAATTTACAAGACCAAACAATCCAGAAAATAAACATAGCATACAGCAATGGCAGTTAATGTTTTTTCTTTGATGACAAAGAGAACGGATACAGATGTAGTGACAGCATTCAACTGAACATCCACAAAACAGCTGAATGCAAGAACCCAATATTATGTTCCCCTGTCAAATCAAAACTCTTCCCCTCCCCCGAGTTTTGTTATGGAGTATCATCATATGATTCAGAAAACTCACTTCTCTTTCACTGGGTCTGCTAGAGCTGAATGAATCAACACCGAGGAAGGAATCTGCCTCCGGTTATTTTATGCAGCCTTTTTGAATGCTAAGGGAAAAAAAATACAAGCAGATCTATGAAGAATTCACAATAAAGTTTGCTTCCACAGTTAAGGAAATGTGGAAGTGTTCACCTAATGAGCAGTATGTATGATTGCTAAAAGTTGGACCATCAGCCCAAGATGTGGATGTACACTTGGCAGGTAAATGGGCAAGACGAACATCTCTGTTGGGATCCCTCCTCTTCCGATCGTGGTGACTCTGAAGTGCTCTGATTAAAGTCTGCCTTCCTCAGCGATTTTTATACATAGAATGTTATTTTACTAAAAGACTCCTTCCATCAGTGGCAGCCACCATATCAGTTTTCACTTGGGTCCACAGCTACAGGAGCCAAAGTGAGTTTTGATCTTCCCCTGGAGCTGAGGAGCCCCAAAGGTAACACAGACTCCTTGGGCAGACGCTGTAAATCAGTGTCGTTCCCTTCATGTCCCGCTCCACAGACATCTGCCAGCAGAGGAGTTCATCCCATGTACTTATTTTTACTACCACCTTAGTTTTAAAACACAGTGCACAAAGAAATAATTTACATTTACATAAGTGTGATACATAAAAAATAATTAAAACATTAAATCTTTCCAAGTAAATGTGATGTATACAATTAAACTCAGCATTTAGTGTAGGGAAGAAAAACCCCTCAGACCAAGCTTACTGATAGGAGAAGACCGGCTTTCAGGTCTTCTAACCGATTTTTATGATATCATCAGACTTTTGTCCACCTCGTTATGATCCTCTCCCCAGCAGCCTGCATTAACTGGTCCATGCTACTGGAAACATTACCTCCAGCCATGCTTATGGGTGCCGATTTTATTTCTCTCAGTAATTTCTTGAATGTTGTGTGTGCGTACGGTATCCAGTATTTCAGCTCAGATTTACACACCACCTCTGCTATTTCCTACATGCAAGTGTATTTCTCTGAATTGGATTTCTGAATATAATGCAAGAACATTTTGCTTACAAAAAAGCTTGTTTATTAGCAATGTAAAACTGTCAGCTGTTTATGCCCCACTTGTAAATACCAGGCCACATTAACATAAACTTGCCAAATGGAGGGCAGGGGGGAGAGCGGGCTATTTTCGTCACGATCCTTCAATGGGAGACTGAAAGAATAAACAAAAATCAAGCATGGTGGGAAGAGTTACTGGTCACTCTTGTAATTCTCCCCTGGCTCCAAAGAGGAGACACGTGGCCTGGAGGACACAAGCGTGCACAGCCGTGGCCAAAGTCCCCTTACTGACTGCCTCTGGTCCCAGCCATGCTTGCCAGCGTGACTTTACAGGGGAATGTGTTGGCTCGTCTTGTGAAAATATATTGTCAGGCTATATATTTTAAATGCTGCCTACCCTCCTTGTAAGATTCAAGACCTAATCAATCCTTTATGTTATAACCAGGTGTAAGTCATAAAGGGGTTGTTATTACAAAATTTTATAGAGTGAGGCGCTTAGATACTCCTGCAGGAGAGAGGTCTATAAACAGCCCACTATGCCCTCCTGTTTTCAGGTACCAGTGTCAAGATTTCTACCTACTGGTTAATTTTAAATATTTTCAGTTACTCTCAACCCACTGGTTTCAAATTCTAGAGTTACTGCTGGCTTATAAAAGCAAAATTGTTCACCCACAGAAAGATCCAAATAAGACTCACCAGGATATTTCAGCTTGGAGGCCAAAGCTCACTGTTGGCATGCCGTAGCGCTGGATTTGACTTTGCACCCGTTTTGGAGAAACAAGGGTAGATATTAGAGTAGAATGACAAAGAAACGTTTACAGACAGTGCAAAGTGTAAAAGGTCAGATTATAAAGACAGCAGTCTACTCTTAAAATTAAAACCTGAAGCAACAACAAAATACAGCAGTTCAAAATATACACGGAGACCTCGCTATTAAGTTACCAAAACGTCAATGCAACAACAAATGAATCCTAACTAAATTTGTGTAAGCACTTGTGAATTCATACTTATTTCAGGTTAAGACCATTTGTTTCAGTTTAGCTTAAACCACTGGAGTATAATTCAAAATGAGAAGGCCCACATAGACTTAACTAAACTCATTTCACTACCAAGAAAAGTTAAACAAATGCAATAAGTTATTGCAAAGAGTTAAACTCTTATTTTGTTTGACAAGCGTAACATAATTTTATTGAGTTTAAATCATTATTTGTCTTCCCATTCACTCCCCGCATTGCAGAATCCCACCTAAGCACGCTTCAGCTTTGGTTAGAAACTGGGTGCCCCACTTGTATTTTCTCTAACATGTGGCTTTTTGGAAGTCCTTCCCTGTCGGATTGCTGAAGAGGCCCATGACCTCTGCCTAAGAGGGAGAAGATGCAAGCCGGCGGTGGCCGTCGGGGAGCAGCGATGCTCGCACACTGCAGCGCTGCTCATCTAACTTGTCCTGCAACACCTACCGAACCCCACAGCCCAAGGAACGGTCCCAACTACTTCACTTGCTAAACAGCAATTTCAGAAGTCTCTGGGTTTAAAACCTGAACGGATTCCTTAATAAGTGGAATTTATATGCACATTTTGCATCTGCAGTTAGCGTTCGAGCTGCCCGCTGCCACATTTCCTGCTCCTCTCACCAAATCCCAGCAAGTCACTATATTAAGTCCCGCACAGCAAGGCCAACCTTCGGTGGTGTCTCACTCTGCTATTTTTGTCCTAGGTGATTCTGCCTCCTATGTAATTTGTCAAAGTAGTTGTAACTCAAAGGATCCAGTTCCCACCCACACAAATTGAAAAAAATTTAGGGTGAGACAAGATACCAGGTATCCGCGGTGCTATTACTATTATCTTGATAAAATAGCAGGGACACACATTCTGCCTGTCACAATTAAGGTGATAAATGCCTGTTTCTTTGAGACTTGTTTGAAAGTCAATTATGCAGATTATTTCTAGAATACAGACAGATGGTCTTTTCCCCCATATGAGACAATCAAGTTGAACTTTGATATGTGCATAAAAATACTGTAATTTGTCAAGCTCCAATGGGGCCATTTTATCACAGATAACCAAAAGACTATATGGATTTTTGTATTTGCCTCTTTTCGATTAACACAGCCTATGTTCCTTTTTATTCAGATTTTTTTTTTTTAATGGAGGCTTTGCTATGTTTCATCTTGAAGTCAAATATTGATCTTTCAGTCTAGTCTTCAGGTTTTGATTAACGCAGAAGGTTGCCAAGCAAGCGGCTTTTTGTTTGTTTTCTGTTAATTCTTTTTTTATTATTCACTTGCTGCAGTAAATCTTGCTTTTATTGTCCAACCACTGAAAAGAAAAAATGGATTGATTTGAGCACCTAAATAATGTACAATGCAGAGCTTTTTGGAAAGACTGATGCAATGTTGACTTTCATTTTTCCCCCTTCTCTTGTTGACAATAGAACATTTTTGATTGACTTGAAAGGAAAAAAAGGAAGAAGATTGATTTTGACATGTTAATGATGGTTTAATGCAACAAAAGCTTTAGAAAATGAGTGTTTAGTAAGACATGTTTTTTAACAAAAGAAAAATAAGCTGTTGTAAGTAAAAGAATTATTATAAATATTTTTCTTGTCATTTTCATTCTCTCTCAGGCCAAATTTCATGCTCCTCTTTAAAAACTGAGTTATATTTATTTGTTATTCACAAATGTTCTGACCGCCTGAATTCCTCTTCATCAACTCCATAATAGGTTTGCTAAGCAATAAGAATAAATGGAAAAGCTCTGACAAATGTAGGAAAGGATAGTCTGAAACAGACTGTGGGAGACAAAGATCCTGTTTCTTGTAGAGACTTTTTATATCATTGTGGACAGATGACTTGCGCTCCCAGAGAAACACAACCAAGTCCAAGACCGAGCTCCAGTCCAGTCCAATCCAGGAATGCCTTACGCCTGCTTCCAAAGCAATACCAGACCTCATTAAGGGTATAAATATTAACTAACATTGTGAGTTCATAACATCTAGAGTCAATAAGAGGTGCTGTCTTACCTCTCTGAGGCTGGGTGTTAAACAAAGTAAGGTAATTAACACCTGCCTAATCAAGGAATGTCTTGACGTCTCCAGGTGAAAAGTGCCATGGAAAGACAAGGAATTACTAAGATAACTTTTTAGATACTGGAAGTTTTCCTTGGCACCACTACCTAAAGTATATAGGACAAATCATTGTTAAACAAATCATATAGGTTTAGATGCAGCCAGATGTTAAGCCAACAGGTATTCAGGTGGAATGTTTTACCTGCTTTAGCTGTGAGAAGTGTAAGGTTAATTATCAAGGTTCAGAAGGAGGCACAGATATCGGAATCACCAAAAGCTACAGCATTTCTGCAGACCATATAAAGACGCACTTCAAACGACTGCTCTCCTCAATCTACTTGCCAAAGTACTTGCATTGTCTAAGAGTTTCTGTTCAGCACTCCTCACTAAGCACACGCTGACTTTGAAACAGTGCTTTAAATGACTTCAGTTTTGCCAAGTCAGAAAGTTGCTCTGACGATATTAATTGTTAGTGGCTCTGACCCCCTCCACCTTCCAAACAGCAAAACTGCAGAGCAACCTATCAGCTGTGCTGGGCTGGGGCAAATCACTGCATGTGTCAATATTTTTGCCATCTGTTCTGTTATGGTGATTGTTTAATGTCTCTGGACATGCAGTACCTTCAATGAAGACAATGCCATTACTCCAGATTTTCACTGGCATCACTGAGAGAAAAAATTGGCTCCATATCAATACTGTGCTATGGAAAGCTGGTAATAAATATTCAGCTTTTCTCTTGGGAATGTACTACCTCATTTTCACTCCAATGGAATATAATAGCAGCAAGTACTCAGGGGTCCAGTAATTCACGTGTTACTATACACCTGCCAGATACACATGTGTACTAGCTCCATATGCTAAAGATTATTTTTGTATTCTCTTAGAATACAAATTAGATTAAGCCATTATCTCAGTAAGGTTCTGATCCACCAAATAGTCAATATCACCACAGAAGTAGTGAAAGCTGAAGATACGCTTAACTGTTCTGGACTGGAGCCGAAATTAGATTTCCAAATAGAATAACATATGTCTTAAATGTCAAGCTATGCCCAAAGTCAACACTGTCCTTATGGAACACTTTGCTTGTTTCAGGAAGTTGTTGTTTTTTTTTAATTAAATCATAATTTTAACACAACACAATCTCTCTTCTAGTCATTACTTGCTTACAATAAAAAAAAAAAAGCCCTAAAAAATGAGCAAGTCTTATGTCTTTCAATTATCAACTCCTATTATCTCCATTCTATCCAGATGTTACTGAGATTAATAATCTCCCTTGTATGAATAATGTTATGTATGCATAGTAAGCACAAATGTATTCTAGGACTCCTTATTTCCATGATTTTTGCTGCTCACAAAAAAATTGGATGTGTGGTGAAGTCTCTGTAAAGATCACAAAGGCTGAACAATAACAGGTTATACGAATTTGGACAGTTTATGTGCAGAAAGAACGTGAAGCCTGAAAAACGTCCACGGTCGGTAAATCTGTAAAAGGGAACACAGCTCATTTCAACGAGACTCTAGTCATAGCAAGTAATCGCAAGTCCAAGGGTGTAAACAGGACATCTCAGTGGCCTTAACTTCTCCAGGGAATGCATTCCTATCCAGGATCATCTTCATAATTGGCTCTGTTTACTTTGTTTTCCATGACTGTTTGGCATGAGTAGAGGCTCATTTACGCTACTGGATGTTGGATCAAACCTCACACACTTTCTCAGTTCCTTTCCTCCTTTGCTTTGTCTGAGAGGAAGAGTTTGCCACTGTCCTAAGATAAAAATGGAACTTCCTGTCACAGGTTCTTCACCCAGGCTGTTAGCGCCTTGCAGGCCAGTGAGCCCAACTGGGCGCATTCAAACGCACATACCCAACTGCATTCTCTGCTTTAACATGCCAAACAACAAATGTTAAAAAAATAATAACTGGGATTTTCATATGATCTGGCTGGTGGACCCAATCTGCTTGGTTTCTAAGTTCACCCAAGATGAAACGCACTCACTACATGTATGATATGTATACATATATGTAGACACATATACATACATATGCTCACTTATGAAGCATTTCTTGAATTTAACAATGAAGGATGAAACTTCATAGCGTGGAACATAATTATATAAGACTGGACCAAGCACAAACTTGTGTAAATCAATAAAGGCAATGAACTTACTAAGTCAACAGAAGACCTCAGCATGTATGTAAACTCTAACTTTCCCACTGCCTGCGTTCATAAATTTGGCTGTGTATGGTGCATAAGTATATTTTAATGTGATCCCCTTGTATCAGCTGTTTGCCACAACATCATACCACGCCACTGCGTGGAAAATGCTAGGAGAGTGAATGCAAGAACAATGTTCAACTTGTACTTGATCAAGTACATTGTAGTGACTTAGTATTTTCAGGAAAGAAAGCACAGAACATGAAAGGATGAGCATACCCTAACAGAGGAAGAATATATAAGATGACAAATGAAAGTTTTTCAACTTATTTTTAAAAGCAGGCTGTGGGCAGGAGAAGATGCTAGCGACAACCGTTTTCAATAAACCAAATTCATTATCATCAAGTAAAAGAATCAAAAAATTGTTGAACCTTGCACATCCTTAAAGCTACTTGTTGTGCTGTTTTCAATTGTGTTTAAGTTTCCAAGGACGAATCAGACCTTTGAAACTAACAACTTCATTTTTAAGTGTGTCCTTGAAAGACTGCAGCCATATACAAATAAGTTACAGGATACAAAAGAAAGCCACGTAAATAACAGAAAACTCAGGGTGAATGTCAGCAATTGAAAACGTACATGCAACAGCTGCAAAATAAATTACTATAGTCAAAGCCGCTCCTCAGCCTCAAGAGCTCATATGGCAGTCTTTTAAAGGTCAACACTGAAGTCAGTCACATTGGAAAAGAAGTCCAAGAATATGAAATCCAGTGTTCAAATGATTTCTTTGCCCAGGGGTCCTTATTAGAAAGGTAATCTCTTTTCTATCGCTGTTTAATAACATATCATTACTTTGTGAAGTGCTTTACAATACCTGGAGTACAAAAGATGATATTTAAAACCAATTCATTCTATTCCAGCCCAAACAATACATAAAAAAACCTGGGAAGAATGGGATAAAGATGTTAATTTTACTGACAATTTTGTAACACTCCTTGAGAGAGCAAACAGCCATAACTCCAAAATTACATTGTAACCACAGGCCATTTTATCGTGTGAAAAGTACTGAGTGATGATAATTTCTCCACTGCCTTTAATTAAGCTTCTTGGAGACTCTCTCACACGCTCTCCTTCCCACTCTCTTTGTTATTAAAAAAAAGTGAAGTTACCCCCCAGGTGAATTTTGCCAAATGCTCATAGTTCCAGTGTCAGAACCATGCCTTGCATAATGGAAAGTTTACATGGAAAGTCAAGGTTTTGATGAATGTCACACTTGAAAGCCAATTAAGTGGGCTGAAAGGAAGACACAATTTCCCATTGTCTAATTGCCTCCCAGCACCTTCAAGGTAATAAATTTGTCACATTGAATTATTAATGAGAAACGAATATTTGACTTGCAGCCTTGAATAGAAAGTAGTTCATTATCAGTTGGCATTGTTCTTTCCAAATGAAGAGAGGGGCACGATGGGAGTTAAGGAAAAGGTGTCAGAGAAAGGTTTTCCTCACATCACTGTCATGCACACCGAATGCGCCTTTTGGGTGTAAAAATTCCAGTAAGGGGGAAAAATGATGGTGCATCTAATTCCTAATTCTCTTTGGCCTTTGCAGCCTAACAAATAAACTTCCATCTGGATTCCCCAAAACACACTCTTTTACTGCATCACTTCAAACACAAAGGTGGTAAAATTTTTTAAATTGGCTACATAAAAGTACAAGCAGCACAATAAAGCAGAGGCCAGTTTTAGGTTTATGTGGCTCTTAAAGGCTTTCTGCCTTAGCTCCTCTGCAAAGCATTGTTCGTACGTACGGGGGGAGACAGGTAGATCAGTATATTTATTCTTAATCCAGAGTCACTGAAGCAAAGGTAACGCCTTGAAAAGCATTTGTTTCAGGACAGGAGACCTTTACAATGGTGGAGGACTCTCTGCTACACATCCTATGCGCAATGAAAGAAGTCAAAACAAAATGAAACCAAGGTCCTTGGTTTGGTGTTAGATCTGCATCTGAAAAGGGAATTATGCGATAGAGTTCACGTCCAGTATCTTGGCCTTCTCCACAGCCCGGACTCTGGCCGTGTAACGCCTGTGGGCTGGGGATGGGCACACCAAGGCAGCCCTAGAGGGGAGGAAACAGAAGGGTATTTGAGGTTGCATCGCTACCAGTCAGTAAGGCTCCATGTCCTTCCTTTCCTGCGTGGCATTATAATGCCCCTGGCACGGCTGCACCAGAGAAGCATCTGTGCAAGTAGGTTGTAAGCATCATGGCTCACACTGCACCAGGTGGGCAACACAACAGTGCCGTTCCCTTGTGTTTTCTAAATGGAGAAAGAAAAATGCAAAAAAGGAAAGGGGCAAAATCACAGGCCACCAAAGAAAACTAGAACAGTGTAAAATGATGCTTACTCATGGAAATAATTCTGGGTTCCATTTTCTTTTTCCAGTCATAAACTGAAACTGTTAGAGACTAGCCAGAACAACCTAACATACCCAGCACTCATACTGGATCTCCGCAAAGAGTCTGGATCCTGTTTAGTCCCTGGATACTACTGTTCGATAAAGTGCACTACAGGTTAGTGCTCCCCACGTTTACTGCTTTGCCTTTTTGAAAGGTATCATTAGGTGGCAGAAGAATTCCTTGCACTCAGAAGGTACTTGGGGGAAAGAAGAGAGAGGAAAGAGGCAATCTGTCTGAATCCTTATTGTAAAGGAACTAGAACTCTAGTTAACTCCTGTTAACACATGGAGACCAAGCACTTGTGTATATTCAGCCATCACTTGATCAGACATTTTCTGGAATAGTTTTCATTTCCACAGAAAGAACCTCACATCAGTAATTTGAACCACAGGGCTCCAATTCAGGAATTCAGGAGGATTTGTCCATAACTCCAAGACAGCAAGCCCTTTCCTTTTCAATCTCAGGATCAATAAAATCAGCTTCTTTGGTGCTTGACCATTGCAGAACTCAAATGGTCCACCAAAAGCGTCTTCAAAACATCCCTCATCCTCAGTGTATGCTAGGATTCTCCCAGTGTTATTTAAAAGCAAGGTTAATACATGCTTAACAGCTGTTTCCATAAACAGGTAATCATCACAGCCAATGATTATAAACCCGCACAGAGTGCGGAGGGTCAATAGGCTGCTTCTCACCTAAATTATAACCATTCACTCCCAAAAGGAATCCTAATAACAGTTCAGAGCTCATATCGCTCCAGGCTGAACGCAGCTACAGTGGTTTGGGGCATGAAAGCAGAGAGGAGGGAGGACAGACCGCTTGGTGAGACCCCGGGGGCTCGGGAACGCCGGGCAGCCGTCAGCTGCTGGAGGGAAATGCCTGATGGCCGGTACCCAGCTTTGCTGCTATAATACTACAGCATCACTCGCCACATCCGCGGTACTCCAGCACAGACATCATGCTGCACAGAAGAGCAATGAAGAAACCAAATGCTAGTTACACAGCTTGCAATGAAGCAGCTTCGGACATTAATACCTCTGTTTGTGGGGAGCTTGGCCGCAGTCGTGTGTAAAGACCAAATCTTGTTCTCCTTGGGCAGAAGCTAAAGTGCTGTTAAGACTCTTTTGAGATGCAACATTTGCCAGAGAGGTTTGTTGCTCTAAAGAGGTGCTTGAAGGGCCTATTCCAAATACTAGTGTGAGCCCTTAGCAAGAAATCTCTCAGATGCCGGCATTTCTGGCACTTTGTCAGAACTGTGTAGAGATGAGAATGCCTTGGGGCTTCAGCAGCTTTAATTTTGCAATGAATTTGATTCGGTGCCTTTCATGTATGTACCAATAAGACCTGTAGTAGAAACCTTAGAAGTTAATGAATAAGACAGGGAGATTTAGAGATTTGGGCATATAATTACTATAGCAACATGTGCTCTTTCTTGCACTACACCATGAGATCTTCTATTAGGCATGCTGCAGTAAATCAAATAAATCACAGGTCACAAAACACAGCAATAAAACCTGCCCATATTAAATTGCAAAGTAATTAAAACTGGTATGGTATTTACATTTCAAATTCACTAATAACATCAGAAAAAATTCTGATTACAAGTGCATCCAAAGCAGCCTCAGAAGTATTTCTTCATGAAAACGTAACATGAAGCTCTGCTTTTTCCAGCAGGGCCAGACATACAAAGGTATTTAGATACATAAATGCGCAACATGGTCTTCCTAAGGCTTTATAAAAGTTCCTTGCTTGGGTAGATCCCTAACTGCACTGATAGCTGTTAATGAAATAATCATACACTTAAGGTCCGCTCTACAAAAACCCACCAAAACGGGCACCTTCATCTAATTAAGTCTTTGTAGACTTACACCAAACAGTACTATTTTAACTGCTTATTGGCAACTTGATTTTTCATCTCTTGCTCCCACCTCCATCCAGGGTCAATCCAACAAACACCAAAAGGAAAACCAGGGGTGGCCCTTAGTGCTACTGTACATGTTATCGTTCAAGGGCCTGTGTGGTGCCAGACCTGATACTTCCACTGTGCCTTGCAAACAGAAAATCTCAATCCCCCAAAATCTTCCAGGCAAGAATCTTTCGTTACTGCTGGAACAACAAGCAAGAAAATTAATTCGGTCCTATAAAACCAGACAAGACAATAGCAAAACACTCATTATTATCCCTGACTTACAGAACAAGTCAAGCCTTTAGTCATCCTTGTCTTAATATACTCTTACTACAGATAGTGAGCAGTTTTCATCCTACTTCAGAGTAAAGCATCTACTACAGCTGATACACTGAAATTAAACTCAAGCTTTCATTACGCATGTGGTAGATTTTATTATTCCATTGCTTTTCACGTTGGTCACCTGGCAGTAATTATGTATCCTCCTCAGAAACTGGGATGCAGCAATTAGGTATCCTATGTTAGACAATGATATCACTCAATCCTGTGCTCGCACTCAGTGCAGTGACTCCCAGTACATCACCAAGCTACTTTTAAAGAGCAGCCGACACCTCCTGGCAACCTATGAAAAATATCCTATTTTGAAACAATTGTGCCTCTGCATGATATATATTCTGTTTTTCCTTTCCCCTCACTCTTCATTACTAACAACATTTGCATGAAAAATAGCATCTCCTTTCTTCAAAAAGTTCATCCACTCCTGCTGCTGCCTTTTTTTTTTTTTTCCTCTCTGCACTTGAACTCATAATCCTCTCTTTGTGTAGCTATAGCGGGATGCTGTGAAAATGACTGTGGTATCGGCGAAGAGAAGAAAACGTAGCTGCTGCTGAGTTCTCAGGAGGAAGGCTGGGTGCCAGCGTTGCCCCTGGTAATCAATGCAGAAACCAAATGGGCAGCTGCCAACATCTAAAGTTTTGCCACGCTCGGTAGCAGTTCTCTGCTTGTCAGCGCTCGCGGCTGTAAATCAGGCTGGAATTTCTGCAGGCATGCAGCGCATCCGTCTCCACAGTGTCACCCTCAACACGGAGTAAGATAACCTCTGCCCCTTCTCCCCACTGCTTTGCTCACAGGGACGGCGCAGACGGCCAGAGTCTCTGGAGATGCCACTCCCAAGTCAGTGCCTGCTTGTGTCTATCATGGGTGTGAGAGACAACCAACGCAACGCCTTTTCCAGCATCCCTGCTCTGTTCAAGTCCATTTGGGACACTGCTGCAGAGAGCATTTTTCTAACCCACTGCTTTTTATTCTGCCGAAGTGTCCAATTGCTGCCTCTCGACCCTTTCCCCTCTGTGCCACCTGTGCAAACACCTTGCTCCCACGCCAGCCCTCACCCCCCAAAGGCACCACCAGCCCAGAGCCACGTTCACTCATCCCAGCCCCTTTTTTAATTCTTCAGTGACAACAGAGTCTCACAACAAGCAAGTCACTACTCCTGGCTGATAGTGCCCTGTTTTCCCCCTGTGCCATTAGGACTGTATCCATCAGTTGTTTCTTGCCCCGTATGGTGTCTTCTTTTGGGCAATCACCAGCTTTTTTTCCACTGGGATTCTGGTGCATGAATAATGCTCCAGCTTGCTCTGGCACCACAAACAGTGCACATAAATCATAAGCAGGGGTGAAATATGAAAAGCACAGGCATATGCTCATTTCACTCATCTCCCACTGTTTTTGCTGGCCTTTAATCCCTAAACATCAAGCCAAACAATGAAATTATGTTTATGGTGAAATAAGATCTATGGGACCCAGTCCAGTCATTTTTCCTTGTGTAAAACTAATACACAAAAACATTTCTAGCGTAGAGCTGGAGCATTCAACTTCCCAGGGAGAATGTTATTTCTGCAAGAACGCAGCCAAGGAAATTTACCCCAGCATAGAGGGAGCAAGAACCACCTACGTGCAGGAAAATATTAGCCCAGAGCAATTAAGTGGTGCACAGACCTTGTGCTGGCCCTCAGCAGGGGCTGAATTTCTCCCAGCATGCCCATTCCCACGCAAAGATACAAAGCATGTTGCTATCAAAGTGCCCGTCCCAGAGCATCACCACAGCCATCAAATTGCTATTCTCTACTTTCCTTTTCCAGGATGCAATTACTCAGATTGCATTATGGCTCCAGGACAAAGTGGGGGGAAAAAGTCAACAGGATCTACCGCATGCTGTAAATCCTCAAAAGGCCCTTGTCAGTCACACTGTGCCTTTTCCTTTCTTAGGAGGAGCTAGATGCTGACTGCCATGTTTTGTCCCTCCCACCTTCTTATCAGGATTACTATAATCATCTGATTATTCCTTTCTATGCAGTGCACAAAAACATCAATCATTTAAACCAAATGTTTTAGGAAGTTAAGTTTAGCTTTCAAAAGGTGGCTATTTCCATGAAATATGTTATTATTCATAATGGCTTTAAACAAAAGCTGTTTTCCCCAAATGCCTGAACGCAAGTTGAGAGCTCTTTCATCTTCTGGTGTTCACCCATTTTATTCTTTATACACATGGTGGGCTGTATTCAGCCAAGCAGTTCTGTAAAATATGAGGGATCCATATACAATGCGCCTGAGTTACTGAGCAAGCATAGTCTTCTCAGATCAAGTAATATATGAACAGCAAAGGGG